>CAUYRT010011876.1:0-62300 GCA_963574885.1 Lepilemur ruficaudatus | reverse complement strand
GGGTGGATTATCTGGAGGCCATATTAGAGGCTATCGCAGACAGGCACTGTGCTTATTGCTTCATATGTATTAATATTTTCTTATCTAATTCTCATAGTAACACTATCAGATAATTACTGCTGACCCTTGAACAGTATGGGTTTGAACGTCATGGGTCCACTTACACGTGGATTGCTCTGTTACCCCTGAGACAGCAAGACCAAGCCCTCATCTTCCTCCTCCTCCTCCTTAGCCTACTCAACATAAAGATGATGAGGACGAAAACATTGATGATGATTCACTTCCACTTGATGAATAGTAAATATATTTTCTCTTCCTTATGATTTTCTTGGTAAAATTTTCTTTTCTCTATCTTACTTTAGTGTAAGCATACAGTATATAATACATACCATACAAAACATATGTTAATTACTGTTATTGGTAAGGCTTCTGGTCAACAGGAAGCTATTAGTAGTTAAGTTTTGGGGGAGTCAGAAGTTACACATGGAGTTTTGAATGTGTGGGGGTTGGTACCCCTAACCCCCTCATTGTTCAAGGGGCAACTGTATTCTTTTTGTCATTTATCAATAGAGACAGACTTGATAGGCCCTAATCACCGTTGCTTTCAATTCCTAATGTTCAACCATAGCCAGGGCTTCTCTCTGCTAACTTTGAGAACAGAAAGAACCCCAGATTTACAGTTAGAGAGCTGTCGGTTTGACGTTGGCCCCATTACCCTCTGGGAGTGTTTCTTAACATTCAGTCTAAAGAACCTCAGCTGTGAAGTGGGAATGGCAGCATCTTTCTTAAAGGGCTCTGGCAAGGATTAAAGTGTAACATATATGCTAATATATAGGGTTGGGAAAGAGGTTCGGTGGTTTTAAAAATTAGCATTAAAGAATTGAATATATTTATACACTATTCACTAATATTTCTGTTAATGATTTCTATCCATTGGAAAACAGTTTATAAAAAAAGACAAATGAGAATTGGGGGTGATTTGGAAAGCCTGTTCCAGTTATCTATCACTATGTAAATGAACCACCCTAATTTTCATGACTTAAACCAATAGCTTATTATTTCTCACAGATCTGTGGATTAATGGTGGCAAGAACTTTTTAAGGATTTATTGCTGTGGCTATCTGTGGCAAAGACACTCTACAACAAAGTCCTGTCTAGAGTTCTCATAATTAATATCCAAAGGTAATATTTTTTATGACCCCTTTCCCTGTTGAGTCACCTTAGTTATTTTGGCAAATTCCATCACCTGTTATATCTTTGGACAGGGAAACCTTCTGAGAATCAAAAGGGATCCCATGTTCCTGTATCACGGTGATCGGTTTCTTTCAGATGCTGACAAACATTCATAGAAAAGATTGACTGATGAACTTCAGCTTCAGAAATCTGCCTCTGACTCCATGTGTGTCCCTAGGAACATTTCTTAGCATCCCCGAACTTCAGCTTTCTTTGGAAAACTAGGGAAGAAGAGTTGGACTAGATGGGTCTCTAAAGTGCTTTCTATAGCAGACATTCTATGATTTAAAAAAAATCACTTGGCACTACACAAGGGGGAACTACTTCATAATCTAATTATTACAGAATCCTTAAAGGTTAGGAAAATACATACTGACAGCCACACTCTATTACGGAAACCCGTACACAGTGTAAATTGGTGTCTTCGGTTTGTATAGCACCTGAACAACTTTGCAATTCATGCTATCTTAATTTGATAAAAAATATCAGAATAATATTTACTAAGAAATAAGATAATTTATAATGGTCCCTTTCTAATTTTAAAACTTTAATTCCATGTTAAAGTTTGACTTACAGCTAGAGACTGTTCTAAAGTATTTAAAAATATTGAATTATACTCAGGTTTACAGAGGAGGGTTATTATCCCTTTTGCATTGCAAATCACTGTGTAGATAGAGACATTTTATTAAGAACGTTGAACTTGGGTGTGTCTAGGAGAAAGGTCCAAAATAATGAAGAGCTTAGAAATTACGGTAAAGGAGTGGCTTAAAGAACTTGGGATGCTGGCTTGGAGAATTTGGAGGACTATACTAATTGTCATCAGACATTTAAAGGGATGTCATCTGCTGAGAAAGACATTTTGGGTAGCTCTACTTGATAGAACGAGGTAGAAGTTACTCAATTGGATACAAAGTTCAATGTAAGACACTTTCTAACAACTATAACCCTTATTCAGGACTGCTGCCCTTGAAGTAGTAAAGTTTCTGTTATTAGACATGTTTAAATAGAGGGCAGATGGCTCCTTGACAGAGACGTAAAGGCCCAGTATAGACAGTGCATGAAAGAGGAAATATAAATAACTCATAAGATTATGGGAAAGTGTTTGACCACATTGGTAATAAAAGAAATACAAATTCCAGCATTGATAAGGTACCATTTTTCATTTATTACATTGGTGAAGTTAAGAAAAATAATACTCAATTTTGATAAAGATTTGGTGAGCCATCGGTCTCAAACGTGGTTGGTGAAAGTATAAATTGGTTCAGACTTTCCAAAAAGTAGTTTAACAATTTGTATCTGAAGCTTTAAAAATGTTTAAACCACACTATATGGATTTTGGCCATATTAAAGAATCATTATTATTAATATTTATTATCAGATGTAACTGTGGTATTATAGTTAAAGTAAAAAACAAAAAGCATATTTATATCTTAGAACTGCATATTGAAATATTACAGATGAAATAATGAAGTCTGGAATTTGCTTCAGTTACCCATTGGGGGTTGGATGGATGCATGTGGGGTGTGGACGGAAGGTGATTGGTGGTACCGTATATTGATCATTGTTGATGCTGGGAAGTGGGTACATGGGGATTCCTTATACTACCCTCTCCATTTTTTGTGTGTAAAAACTTCCGTAAAAAGTAAAGATAGCAACAACAAAAACCCATTTCACATCCTCTGACCTAAATAATTTTCCATTTAGGAGTATATCCTGTTGAAGTGATCTGAGCATCACACACGGCTTTATGCACAAATATAATTTTATTTTTTTTTCACATCAGAAAGGTAATGTGCTAACGTCATAACAAGGTTTGAGGGAGGCACATTTCACACATGCATGTGAAAACCCAATCATCGTGCTCATGAACTATAAAAGGATCACAAAGGTAATTTCTGAATGTCCCCAGGCTCACTATTCTGCAGTGTCACTCAGTATATAAACCATTCAGTGGCATCCCATTGCTGTCAGGATTAAAACCAAAAACTTGAGCCCACTTGCAAGGCCCTCTGACCACTGCTTACCTCAACTTGCCAGTGTCCCAAAGGACTCTGTAACCCACCATTTTGACCTTCTCTTAGGGATTATCTCCCCAGCCCTCCATCCTCCTCTGGCCAACTGCGACTCCCACTTCAGAACCCAGGTCAGTGCTGCTTCTTTAGGGAGGCATTTCTGCATCCCCCTGCTGCATGCTCTCACAGTATTGTATATATCCCTCTTGTATCCCTTTCCCCAATTCTATTTAACTAGCTAAATAGATATTTATATAATTAGTTGCTCAATGACTGCCCACCCCCATCAGTGACCTTCTTTCTCTTACTCATAGCTGTGTCTTCCATAATTCCCATGTATAGCAGGAATTCAATAAGTATGGGTTGAACTATTTAACTAATAAAAGTAATCTAAAACTAATTTGG
Organism: Lepilemur ruficaudatus; assembly: GCA_963574885.1. Lineage (NCBI taxonomy): Eukaryota > Metazoa > Chordata > Mammalia > Primates > Lepilemuridae > Lepilemur > Lepilemur ruficaudatus. The sequence goes on along the minus strand of CAUYRT010011876.1, from coordinate 58,650 downwards.
CCACCAAACTCTGTGATTAACTGAACTCTCTTCCCTGATCGTAGTTCTGAGTGTTAAAATGGAATGGCAGATTTTTAACCTTCCAGAGGCAGTGGTAGGACAAAAGGCTTTAAAGGAAAAGTGCCTCCTGTTGTTTTCTCAGCCTTAGATTTTTGGTGGTAAGTGTATTTTAGAACTAGTGAGTGCCTCCTTTGTCTTATGAGAAAACCATATCTCAAACCTTTCCCAAATGAAAATCACCTTTATTCTATGGCAAGAACTGCTTTGCACAGTGGAGCAGACAGAGAAAATAGAGAAAAACTCTGAGAGGCCAATTATCTTTTCAGGTCTGAGAGTGAAGTAAAAAAGGGAGAACTCCAATTGCACAGTGTGAATCTGGCTTTCATTTCATTAGCTCAGGATTCTTATGGTTTCTGGCCTAAGATAATGATGTCAATAAACTTTAATCAAGGAGAGATGTTCCTGTTAATTAGGTAATGAATGGGACTTTGCCATGCTCTATATTAAATTAGTTTAATATCCAGAGCACAAGAGTCTACTTTCTAGCCAGTTCACTTTCAGAATTTAGACAATGGAAATAGGCAGAAATAGAAAAAAAATGTCTGTCCTCTTCAAACTTTACTGCCATTCCTGGTGGTTGACATGGGATGCTGACTCATTTTTTCATAGAGTCCAGCCCCTCAATCCAGGTTTGTCTGATTATTTCTCACAATTAGACTTAGATTAAACATTTTTTGGTGGAAATTCTATATAGATGATGGCAAAAGGCATGCGGTATCATTTTGTTCTCCCACCCCTCACCTGCTCCACACACACTCAGCAACTCTGTACGACTAAGCCCGGGGAGTCCCCCACACCCTTCTTTCTCTGTTTTCAGCTGAAGATGGTATTTAGGCCTCAATTCTAAGCCACCTCTTTGGGTTACTCATTCCTTGGGTTTCCCTATGTATCTATGACACATTCATGTTAATAAACTTCTGTTTTTCTCTCTTGTTAACCTGTATTTTGTTAGAAGGGCTCCAGTCCAGAACCTAGAAAGGCAGAAGAGTTTTCCTCCCTTCCAAATTTAAATGGTCGTTTATATTCCAACCAGGCCAGACATTCAAAGGCTTTGTTCATTTCTGAATAAACAAAAATCTGGGCTCACCATTGACTTGGCTTTTTCAATTAACCTCCCCAAACTGTGGCTGAGGACCCTGGATCTTTCTAGTAAGGTAGGTTAAGGAGAGGGGATGCAACCACATTCCTCCCTGGGGTTCCATTTAGCCTCCCTGGGACCCCACAGGAAAGAATCAGTAGAGACTAAAGGAGAGCTATAAGGGGCTGGGCTGAGCATGTCTGGAGAAATTTCAAGTATGTGTGCCCATCATATACAAAGGGAGCCAGTGTGAAAAGAGAAGAATCAGTATGGAGATCATTTATTTGAACTATTATTTTATCTTTGAAGATATCTTATTCAACAAATATGCATGCATGAGCTAAACGGGGGCCAGCCCCGAGCCAGGTGCTTGGGTGTACGGTCCTGAGGCATGTGTCCTGCCCTCATGGAACTTGCACCTCAAGAAAGGAGACAGACAATGAGTACCGGGACAACACAAATAAGAGATTCAGAATGTGTTAAACACTGGAATGAAGCAAAGTGTTTTGACAGAAAGTGATGGTCAAAGAACTACTTAGAATAGTCAGGGAAACCTCTGAGATAAGGCTGCTAAGGTGAGGCGACAGTTACATGAAAGGATGCGAGTGAGCCAGCATTTGTATGAGAATCACAGGAACTGAAGTGCAGTTTAGAGATGACTTTTGTTTCTTCAGAAAGAGCCAGATTTTGTCTCTTATTTCCATTTCCTAGATTCTGAAAGTGAGCTTGCTAGGGTGTAGTCTCTTTTTGTCTGGAAATTTCAAAAGTTGAGAAGGGGGAGAATAAATATTGTTTTAACTTCCAATTAGTGCCATTTAAATCCATTGAAAGAATTTAAATCAAACCATTAATCAGAATCTGGTTACTACTTTCTGTACTTTAAGCAACCATGATGTGCCATGGGACTCTAATGTTGGGTTCTTACATAAGAACAAGTGCTTCTCCACCCACCAGCAATGCCATGGGGATCCCAGACTTATTTCTTCTATTCTGTGGGCAGGTGAAAGCAACTCCCTGTTTTATTTTTACTTTCCCATACCCACCCAACCCCTAAGCTCCCTTGGCATCTTTGAATATTTGTAAGTTCTTCATGCAAGAGCTAACTTGTTTGATCATAAAAATGCCTTTTTTTGATGTCTTTGTTAAATGGGTAGCTAATTATGATACTTTATCCCAGTCCCTTATCAGAAAAACTGTCACTGGTGATCAGGAAATAATAATTAGGTTCTCCTATTATTTTATCATAGTTCCATAAAAGGATCAAAGTTAAATCTATACAGAATAGAAATTAAGAGGTCTGGTGGTTGTAGAAATTTTCAAAAGATGCTTGAAAAGCAGAATCACATTAAAAACAGTATATCACAGCATAAGGAGATACTCTCTGCAATGGCATTGCATCAAAAGAACCCAAGGACGGCACTGTTTACAGGGTACTTGCCATGTGTTAGGCCTGGAACTAAAAACTTAGCATGCATCCTTTCATTTAACTCCCACAAAAATCTTGCAAGATTGAGCATTCCCATCTTACAGAGGAGGAAACTGAAACTCAGAGAGGAAGCATGGCCCATGGATACATGGCTAGTAAGTAGGGAGCAAGGGCTTTCTGACTCCGAAGGCTGTAGCCACTCCTAATCGTTAGGAAATGCTGGTTTCTTTTTTTAAATTTTAATTCATTGAAAGAATTACACCTTTTACAGAAAAAGCAGTGCATCTCATCCATTGCCCACCTCTCAACCCTGGTTATTCCATGAAGAAATCCACTTTTTATTGGCATTACTGAAATACCATGTACAATGATAGTTAAAAATCATTAGCTAAAGTAAAAAATAGGGGAAAGAACGTTGGAGTAAGCATTGAAGTGTGATGATGATGCCTGCTGGTACTTAAAACATGCAGTCAACAAGGAAAAACATACACAAATACTTGCAAATATTGTCCTTCATCACTTTACAATATCTATAACATGATACTTAGAGGTTTGGCTATGCCTAGAAAAAAATTTGTTATTAAAAACATGTGATCAAGATGGTAAGTATTAATGTCTTTGACATTAAAAAATTATTTCAAATTGATAAAAGTAAGATTATCATAATAGACAAAAGGGCAAAAGGCATGAAAATTTTAAAGGAGAAATAATATTTAAGTAATAAAGCCATGAAAATGGCTATCCTTGAAGATAATCAAAGAAATGCAAATTAAAACTATAACTCTACACCCTATTTTCCCTGTCAAATTGGCAATGATGGAAAAAATCGATAACACCACAGTTTATGAGAGTGTGGTGAAGCGGGACTGACATATTTCTGAGGGCAAAAATTGATACGATATTTCTGGAGAGTTATCTGAAAATATGTTTCAGTAACTCTAAAAATGCAGCATATACATAAGGGATCATTAAGTACTAAAACATTATTTTAAAATAATACTTGATGACATGATAACGTGCTATAGTATTTAGTGAAAAAATTACATTACAAATTGATGATCATTTGTGTAATGAAAACACTTTACGTAAAAATGTGGAAAACAGACTAGAAGTAGAAACTGCAAACGTTACAGGAATTGTCCACAGGTGATGGAACGGACGATGAAGAAATGCTGTTTGCTTCCTAGCTCTGGCTTCCTCTCTCTCCCAGGTCCCGGTTTTCTCAGCCCTGCTACACCTTTGACATCCTGATCCATCCAACCCTTGCTCTTCTAAGCTCTTTTCCCTTCATTGGCAAATAGGCACATGTTGCCCCAACTTGAAAAACTCTCCTATGAAATGCCTCTGGCCATGGCTCTATGTCCTTTCTGCCCTTGAATCCCAAACTCCTCCATTTTTCTTCTTAAATAATTTTCTTATTTTAAAAAAGTTTATAATCAATACATGTTTACTTTTTAAAGTTGAAATTAGATATTTTTTGAGATACTGAATGTTCTTTTTAACATCCATAGCTTGTCTGCCCCTCATAACTTGCCCCTCCTCTAACCTTGCCCCCGCTCAATGAAAACAATGCTCTCTAAATGCATTACTCGGTCTCCGAGATAAAAAAAAAAGGAAGCCAGGAAATGAAGTAATTATCCTATTACTCAGAGATGAGGGCAGTTAACAAACGTATATCTTTCCAGAATTATTTTGTCATAGCTGAGCTTCTTGGAAAATGGGTCTTCATTCACTGTCTCCTGACAAACGTTCTTTGCTTGACCAGACTTTAGTCAGGCTTTTGAACCTTTTCCTAGGCTCATCTGTGCACCTCTGTGTAAAATCCAGTCTTAGCAAAGAACCCTGCTAAGTCAGTTTAGCAAGAATCCCTCACCCTCCACATCTGGTTACCCTCGACATCTGATTGGTTTCCTCCTTCTCCATTATCCCCCAGGGATGTCTGATCCCCTGGCCTGCCCTTTAGCAGGAATCCTATTAGGTCAGGTTAGCCAGAATCCTCCTTGCCCCTGATGTTTCCCCTTAGGAATTTTCCATTTGCTGCCTCCCGCCCTGATCCTTGGCTATAAATTCTCACTTGCCCATGCTGTGTTCAGAGTTGAGACCAATCTTTTTCCCCTCTGCGAGACCCCATTGGAGTGATGCCTATATCATGATGGTCCTGAATAAAGTTTCCTTATCATCTTTAACAAGCATCATTGAATAATCTTTTTTTTTTTTTTTTTTAACACTTCACCTCCTCATCTCTTCACTCCTTAAGCTGCAGAAACTGGGCTTCTCCCCCTGCCTTCCTGGGCAAGGTCAAAAATTACACCTCATTGTCAAAGTCAATGGATACTTTATCTTACTGGAACTCTTTGCTGAGTTTAAATTCACTTTCCGGTAATTTAGCTTGCTTGGTTTATAAAACACTTGGTATAGTGTTATAGTGTTCAAGGAGAACACTTCCTGGTTCTCCTTGAATTGCTCTGACTCTCAAGGGGTCTGATTCTTTTCAAACAGGGACAAAACTCCATCTTTGACTCTCCTCTTTCTGCAGGTTCCCTTGGGCAATCTCAAACAAATTTTCATTTTCAACACATTATTATTTTCAGTCCTGAACTGTAATTTGACTCCGGTGCTACTGCTTAGGGGTATATCCATTTAGCAGCCAGCAGAGCACAGTTGGAAAGAACAAAGGCTTTGGGGCAAGATGTGCTAGGTTTAAAACCCAAATCTTCTCTTTACTAGCTATGTAATTAGTGGAAAGTGATTTAATGTCTCTACAGCTCTGTTTCTTCACTTGCAAAATGGGTGTAATAATTGTACTGTAATTCCTTCATAAGGATACTATATGCTTTCCAGTAAGCAGTGCATTTAAAGCACTGGTGTAGAGTAACTGCTCAACAGATTTAGTCACCATTATTTTTATGCTACAAAGGCATTTCAAACTCAACATCTCTAAAGCTGAAGTCAGTTAATTATGTTACCTCTATCCCGTCACCTAAGCCAAAGACCTAGCAGTCATTCTGCCCACAATAAGAATGACATACAGATTCCCGGGCCCCACCTCAGACTTATTATCCATAAATCAGAATCCCCAGGGAAGGGGCTGGGAATTCTGTAGGTGTAACAAGCCCTCCAGGTAGTTCTTGGCAGAGAAGGTTGGGAGACTTCTTCATACTCCTCTCTTTCCTTCTCTACTACATCATCTCAGACCAATTTTATGTAAAGATTATTTCTTGAATCCACCCCATTCTCTCCATCCCTACCACTACTGTCCTAATTTGGGTTTTCAGCACCTCTAGCCTAGACCTAATCTAGGGTTAACCCTAACTCTAATGGAGGGGTGCAATTGCTAATGGGTGTGATCGGAAGTGGTTATCAAAGAGTTTGTCTCTGTCTCTCTCTCTCTCATTTCTCTCCTGCACTAGCTCTCTCTCTCTCTCTCTCTCTTTATTTCTTTTTTCACAGCCACTATACTCACAAATAAGCACTTTTGGGGCCTGGGACAGGTACCTGTACCTAGCTGTTGTCTCTCTCCTTCACTGAAATTGGACCCAGCCCCTGAATTCTACAGTTCACCAACAGGGGTCTTGTAAAGTAAGGATGGATTATTGGCCATTATCAGGACCATTCCCCACCAGCTTCCAAGTATGTAACTGACCCTAGATCCTGAAGGGCTTGCTCAGAGCTGCTCCTGTTTGGACAAGCACAGATCTAGCCCAGACCCCAGGCTGCCTTTCAGACCATTTTCTGTGGCTTTGTGACCTGCCCCTTCCCTACCAATTAGTGGATCCAACTTCCTCCCTCTCATTCGGAAAATGCTTTTGTCCTCTGTCTGCCATCTCTCATCCCCATTCCCAGGTCAGAACCAGGCTTTTAATTACTGCCTCAGGAATTTTGGACAAAGACACCCACCTTTTATATGTAACAAAACCCAAGAGGATAAGATTACGTAAGGTCAGGGTATTAGTCTGCACGGACTGCCATAATAGACTACCATAGATTGGGTGGCTTACATGCATAAATTTATTTTCTCATAGTTCTAGAGGCTAGACATTCAAGATTAAGGTGCCAGGGGAGGTCTGGGAGGGTTGGGAGGGTTTTCTGAGGCCATTTTTTCCTGGCTTGTAGATGCCACCTTCTTGCTGTGTCCTCACACGACCTTTCTTCTGTGTGCATGTTCAAAGAGAGATCTCTGGCATCTCTTCCACTTCTTAAAGACACTAGTCCTATTGGATTAAGGTTCCCTTATGACCTCATTTAACCTTAATTACCTCTGTAACAGCCCTATCTCCAAATATAGTCACATTAGGGGTAAGAGTTTCAATACATAGATTTGGGGGAGGAGCAATTCAGTCTGTAAGAGTCAATGCTTCTCTAACTTTAGTATGCACGAGGCTCACTTGGAGGGCTGTTAAAACACAGATTGCTGGATTTTAAAAGGAGGGAGGGAAAGAATATACATATATATAGTTCCATATATATATATGGAAAGGCAGCAAAAGTCTGTTAACGTTGGTTACCATTGTGGAATGGTGAGAAATGGCAAGGGTAGGATTTAAGCTTTTCACCACATACCCTTTTGTATTTTAAATATGTACCATGTGAATGTATCACTTCAAAAATATAAAATTACATTTTATATGTATGTGTGTGTGTATATAAACACTGACTCCAGCCAATGTTGTCACTTAGTCATACATGGTTTTTTCCCCCTTTTTGCAGAAACTGTGATTTTGACAAATAGCAGATTGCAAAACTGTTGAACATGTGTCAAAGATGAGCAGTACCATGAAAAGGAAGGAGCTCATGGAGTTTGTAGCCATGAATTGAAAATAATGAACACACCCAAGCTTCTTGTGAGCATTTGAATGTTTGAAGCACGATAGCTTATGATCCTCCATCATGCAAATTGGTCTCATGGAACATGATAAGGGCACAAACTATTTGAAAACTCCTTCATAGTGAGAAAGTATTGCTAAGGAAAACTGATTCATAACTGTTAGCATCTTCTTGAACAACTAGATTCATTATGAACTCACAATCATGGACTAAAAAACTACTTTTTGTTTTTTCTTATTTTTTATAGCTTATTGAAGTATAATTGACATATAATAATCTGCATGTATTTAAAGTGTACAATCAGATAAATTTTGACACATGTGTACACCCATGGAACCATCACCACAATCAAGATAACTAGCATTTCCATAGCCTGCAAAAAACCTCATTGTGTTCCCTCCCAGGCCTTCCCAACATCCCTCTCTAGGCAACCACTGATTTGGTTTCTGTTACCATAGATTAATTTGCATTTTCTAGAATGGTATAAAAATGATTCACTTTTTTGGGTCTGACTTCTTTAACTCAGCCTAGTGATTATGGTATTTATCCACGTGGTGTGTATCAGGAGTTCATTCCTTTTTGTTGCTGAGTAGTATTCCATCATATAGTAAACCACAGTTTGTCTACTCATTCACCTGCTGATGACACTGGGTTGTTTCTGATGAACTACCAATATTATTTTATTTCCTCACCACCATCTTATGAGGTAGTCATTATTTCTCCCCATTTCACAGATGAAGAAACAAAGACTCAGAGAGGCCAAGTAACTTGTCCAAGGCACAGAACTACTACTTGGAGCATAGACTCTTAAATTATTAGAATGTTTGCGCTCAAAGCGACATTAGGGCCTCTTTCTTTCAACTGCTTGGCATTGACATTTAAATTGTGATCAACAAGAAACAGGCAATTCTTTTTACTCAGGATAAAGTCAACAGGTCCTTCCTTGTCAGCTAAATGCTGGTATCCTTTTAATGAAATTCATTCCTAATACGCATCTACCATAGAGAAATATTTTGGAATATTCTATCAACCAAATGTTGCCTCCTATTTCCATAAGAGCAGTAGTGTGCTGGAGCTGACTTGTACAGGCTCACAAGAGCTGATGGTTAAATTTTTAAAAGTTAAAGACAGTTATTATGCAAATAAAATATATATAAACAGTATATTTATGTATTTATAAATAGTATAAACTTTCAATTAAATATGTGATATTAAAAAAAGTTAATAAACACTAAAAATCATTGCTCCTAATTATTTTACTACATTTTACTGTTATCTAGGTTTTCAAGTTTATTTACGTCTCTTGTACGTCTATGGTGGAAATACTGTAAGTGGTGTGCTCAGCTGCATGTTTCTTCCCAATTCTATGTTTAGTGACGTGATGTTGGTAGTTTGAAATCAGCCTTGGCGGGAGTGTTTACACCAGAGAAATTGGCAAAAGCTACAAATCAATTAATTTATTATTTTGTTGATTGTTTAGATTTAAGAATGTAATGGAGAAAATGGTAATAATGCAGATTAAATTTTAAAATGTGTCGTATCTATAGCCATTACTTTGTAACTAGCACAAAAACTGAGAAATATTCCTTCAGTATTTGAAAACCATCACACAATTTAGCAAAGAAATTGCTTATTGATGAACGAGCTAAGTTCTGACATAATGTTTATTGTTTTACTTTCATCTGACTCATTAACATAAACAAAAATATCAACCAATATTGATGATGAAACTATTTAGAGAGCCAGGTGTTGAACATCAGCATACCACTGCATATAAGTGTTTTGGGCCTTTAAAATTAAAGCCTATGTATAACAAACAAACAAACAAAAAATCTTGTAAGGATTATTAGGTCAACAAGACTAGTTTCTATTCTAGACCTTACAGGAAGCCAAAACCACCAAGGAAAACAAGAAGACAATGAAATTAGAGCTGCTGATGTAAAGTATGGAAAATATCTTTAATATAATTTAAAAAATGATAATATAATAAAAAGGTTCTAAAAGATATACAGTAAAAATCTCCCTCCCACCAGTATCCCTCAGTGATGTAGTTCCTATTCCCTGTGGCAATGTCTATTACCAGTTGTTGAATTTTCTTTAAGAGATGATCTATACATTAACAAGTAATGTCATCTATTGTTTGCTCTGTCACACCATTTTGTACTCAAGTGATACTATAAAATACTAAAATGCCCTATTTCGCACCTTGCTTTTTCCCCCACTTAATGTAACATATATAGCTCCATCCATATTATAATTTATATTATGCTATTACTAGTGTGTGGATGTAGCTTCATTTATTGACCTATTACTTAACTACAATGTAGAGACATTATAGTGGTTTTGAATAGAACCTAATTTGACCTATTGCATTTTATTATCAACATATCTGCTTTTATATTGTTGTGGTTTCTTGTCTCTCTCCTCGCTAAGTTAGAAAGTCAGTCAATTCCTGCGAGCATCAGCACACATTTACTGAACACCTATAAAGTGAATTGCACTGGGAGAGATACAAAAATAAAATTTTAAAACATGGATTGTTCTTAATGCTCTTATCACCTAGCTTGGAATTAAGGAAATAAGAATTTAATAATGACTCAGATAGCAGCCTAGGAACCATGACAAGACCTCACAATTAATTAGCTTTTGACCTGAGACTAGTTGTTTAATCCTTCTGAACTTTTGTTTGCTCATCTTTAGAATGAAGATTCCTGCCTCAATCACCTTTTTGAGTGGTCCTGAAGATCAGAGCAGACTATGTTTATGAAGACTAAAAGGCCACAAATATCTGTGGGTACCTTACTTCTCCTGCCTTGTCTTGTCCACGTTTTGCCCAGCTATGCTGAACTTCTGTGTGTCAGGACTCTCCACATCTAGGCCTCTGCCTGTGCTGTGTGTCTCTCCCTGGGAAACATGGCCTCCATCGCTCTTCCTCCCCAGCTACACCAATCCCTACCTTGTTTCTACTCCTAGCTTTCCTGACCTCCCAAGCCTGAATCAGATGCCTTCCTACAGGCTCCTTGAGTGTCCCCATCAGAGCACTGCCATTGCCAGGTCACGGAAGAGGAGACCGTTTATGTCTCATTCACAGTTGTATCCTAAGTCCTCAATCAAATGTCTAGGGAATGAGTGAATGAATGAATGAATGAATGATCTCTAAGGAAATAAGTGGGGAAAACAAAATTGATTGTACTAGGTAAGACCTTTACCTACATTCTCTTCTTTGGTCTTCACAACCCTGTGAGATAAAAATTATTATTCTCATTTTATAAACTCAGGGGGTTAAGTGATGTTGGAACCCAGTGCTGGCAGACCCAGAGGACTTTCTCCATAATTTCACTCTGTCTCTCTGAAATATCATTCTATTCCCTGATGCAATGGTAAACAGTGATTGTAATTACTGTGGCCAGACAAAGCACTATGTGTATCATTTATTCAGCCCTCCCAAACCACACTAAGTAGAAGGTGTCACCCCTTGCAGATAAGCAAATAAAAACCTCCAAAGGTGAAGTAACTTGTTAGAAAGTGCTGTAAGTTCCCCCAAATGAAAGATCACTGTGGGCTGGAGTGGCCTGAGAAGATTCCATGGCAGAAGACAGATTGGAGTTGGTACTTGAAGAAAGGGTAGTATTTAGATAGAATCAAAATTGTCAAGTGGGCTTCCAACTGGGGAAAGAGAGAGAGGGCATGAGTGTTTGAGAAACAGTAAAGAGACCAGATGACAAGAGAAAAGTTCACATCTAAGAGTTAGGGGAATGTAAGAGGCAGAGGTTGATTGGCCCATATTAGGGAGAGCCTGGAAAGAGTGTCTTAAAAGTTGTATCGTAAAGGAAATTGGAATAATTTCATAGAATTGACATGATGAAGGATGTATTTGATTTTTCCTTCGCTTTTAAAACAGAAATTATATGTGATTTATCTTTCTTGAGGATTTAACTTTAGCTAAAATGTTGGTTTTTTTTTTTTGCCTTGACAGGAACCCATCTATCCCAGAATTTCCACTTCTGAGAGACAGCAACCATGAGAAATAAAAAGTACTAAGAACTTTTGAACTCTGCTATTTCAGGGTGGAGCAGGACATACCACTCCACTAAGTGAAAGAAGACTTTTTGACTTTTTTGTAGTTGAGAAAACATTGGAGTCACATGTGATTTGTGGAGTAAGACCTTTGAAATCAAATGGCTTATGAGGAAATTTGTGAATTTCCCTTACTCTCTTTAATCACTTTCAAATTTAGCTTAAAAACTGTCATGAAGGATCAGAAAGTTCCCATGATTGATGCTGCAAAAATATTGACCTTTTCAATTTCAATTTCAATTTATTTTGGTGTAGAATACAAATTGTGCAATTAAAATTGAGAGGCCTATCAAATGTTTTCTTATATAAGGTAAACTAGCGAAAAGCATAATCATAGAATTTTGTAATTAAATCTTATAAACCCTAACTCTCAAGGCCCTAACTCTCTTCAAATCTGTGAAGGCTGAAAGAGACGAGGAAGCTGCAGAAGAAACGTTTGGAGCTAGTAGCGGGTTCATGAGGCATAAGGAAAGAAGCCATCTCCGTAACATAACTGTGCAAGGTGAAGCAGCGAGTGCTGGTGGAGAAGCTGCAGCAAGTTATTCTGAGGATCTAGCTAAGATACCTGATGGAGGTGGCTACACTGAACAACAGATTTTTAGTGTAGATGAAACAGCCTTCCACTGGAAGAAGATGCCATCTAGGACTTTCCTAACTAGGGAGGTCAATGCTGGCCTCAAAGCTACAAAGGACAGGCTGACTCTCTTGTTAGGGGCTAAAGCTGACTTTAAGTTGAAGCCAATGTTCGCTTACCATTCTGAAAAGCCCAGGGCCCTTAAGAATCATGCCACATCTATTCGGCCTGTGCTCTATAAATGAACAACAAAGCCAGGATGACAGCACACGTTTACAGCACAATGCTGTTGAATACTTAATAGGCTACAGTATGGTATGAACATAACTTTTTTATGCACTGGGAAACCAAAAGTTTGTGCTACTGGCTTTACTGTAATATTTGCTTTATTGCAGTGCTCTAGAACTGAACCCACAATATCTCCAAGGTATGTCCATAAACTTCATTTTAAACGACACTGTGTCGTGCTCCTGGAAAGGAAGTATTAGCTACATTGCTTCTGGAAAGAGTTGGGAAAAAAGAAGTGGGTTAGTGCTGGTGTCGCTCAGAGATTGCCATGTGTTAGAGTGAAAACTCAGCATTGCTCATCCATCTCCCACACTGTTCCATGAAACCGAGAGAGGAGATAGGAGTATAAAGTGGCTGTCTACCTAACCCTTTGTGGCTGTTGTAATACAACTATTGTATTGTTGTAATGCAACTGTTAACAAGCACACTTTATTACAAAATGAAGTGTCTGGGACAAATGCTGCACATGTAGGGGAGGCTGGAAATATGGACGTAAACCAGCACTCTTCCGAGCAAGCTGGGATATATGATCACCCTAGCTCCAACCTGCTTTTCCTGCTTAGATTTAGCTACATGATGCTGTTTCATTAGTTGTCATTAAAATGACCCTTGTGTCTTTATTCTTAAAATAAAATAATTCCTTTACTTTGAGTTTATTTAACCTCTGGAGCCCTTTGGGAAAGCATTACTGCAAACGTTATGCTTGCCTTCACGCTCTGAAAAAAATCCAGGTTCCTACTCCGCCTACAAAGCCTTGTTTAATAAGGTCCCAACCACCTCTTCAGCCTAATCTTTTTCTGCTTCTAACTTCACACTCTGCCATGCTTGTCTCCTTTTGTTCTTCAGACTTGCCAAGTCTTATCAGACATGGAGGCTGCTCCCTCTGCTTGGAATGTTCTTCCCCCCACACTCTCGAGTTTGGCTCCATCTCTTCCTGGGGGTGGATCTCAGCCTAAGTAAACTTCACCCCCATAAAGACTTCCTCCCTGGCTGTCTACCTAGAGGACATCTCCCTTCGTCTTTCTCAATCTCAGCCCGTGTTTGTTTCCTTCATAGCACTTATTGCTGTTCATTGCAATTATTTTATTTATTTGTTGGCTTATTTATTTCATTGACAGCCCCTCACATGAGAATGTAGACCCTAGACAGACACGCTTTATCTGCTCTTTTCACCCCCTAATCCCCGAGCTGGGAAGGGTGGCTGGCACCAAGCACTGAATAAATACTTATTGAATGAATGAATAGCATATATTAATATTATGCTTAAGGTACAAGACACATATCAAAGGATTTGCAAACAGTTGGGTCAAATTTAATATATATTCAAATGTTGATTGTAATATCAAATTTTCTAAAAACAAATGTTATTGTCATAACAATTTCTATCATAGATTTAGCAAGCCAGCCCCGAGGGTACCACTCTGCTCACTGCAGAAGCACTTCCCAGACTCTCCAAGTCTACAATCAATAGGGCAGGGCCTGAGCTGCTCAGGTCCCACTTCCTGAGATGGCACCATAGACAGCAGTGTCCCTCCAAGCCCTTAGGGTGCAGATACTGTGGGAAACTGGGAATTTAAACCTGCAAAATTCCTTTCAGCTTTGTACCTTTGTAAACCTGGCCTTGTACGGTATTGTGGATTTGGAACAGATGGTTGAGATGGCTTTGTTCAATGTAAGAGTTTGTTGTTTTCACAAGCTACCAAAACACAGATAACTTTATTTACATTATTTGATAAACATGCTCCATTTTCTGCCTGAATTTCTGTTTTGCAAATATTCTGGTTCCTGGACAATTTTATTCAAACTCTATGATACCTTCTGTAAAACAAAATGACCATCTCCTTGTATCTCGACGTTTAAAAGATAATTACTTCAATTTGGTCTTAAAGTAGGCTAACTCTTTTAGTTTTCATTAGTGGCATAATCATGAGCAAATAATTTGTGGAATGTTTTTTTAATGTGCTGCATTTTTTTTTCAGTTACTCATTGGTAACAAAAAGCTTCCTTATAAATAATACACTCTATATGATTTTGACTAAGGGAGGTGCTTCAGCTGTGAGAAAGTAGTAAGAGCTGTGTTGACTTCATATGAATGAGGTGTGACTATCGGGAAAAGAAATTAGTGCCTCAAGTCACACACGAAAACCAGTCTCAACAATAAATCTGCATACTTAAACAACTAACATTGGTGAATTACTACAGTTGAATAAATTATAGTATATCATGCTCTGGAGTACAATACAGCATTAAACATCACGTAAAAGATTATTTAATGATGTGAAAAATTGTGATATATTAAGTGAAAAAAGCAGGAGATATAAGCATATCTACAACTTAATACCATTTTAAATTTTTTAAAAAAGCATATTTATGCAGAGGAAAAAGTACTGGAAGCTTATACCAAGTATTATGAGTCTGGATTATATTTGACTATATTATTAGACTCTAAGGTAATATCAATATACCAAAATGTTAACCAAATGTATTGATATATTAATGATGCTTTTCTCTGAGCAGTGGAAATAGGAGTGATTCCTCCCTTCTTTCCTCCCTGATTTCGTCCTTCTCTCCCTACTTCTCTTCCTTTCTTCTTCCTATATCCTCTCTTTGTTTTTAAATCTCATTTTCTAAATCTAAAATGGGCATCAATTCATTCTTTTTGTGACTAACAAAATTTAATTTTTAAATTGAGGTGAAAATCACATAATATAAAAATTTTTTATAAATAGAATCATACCATATGTGACCTTTTGTGCCTGGCTTCTTCCACTTAGCGTATTTTTGAGGTTCATCCACGTTGTAGCACATATCAGTACCCCATTCCTTTTCATGGCTGAATAATATTCCCCCATATATATATCATAACTTGTTTATCCATTCATCCGTTGATGGACATTTGGGTTGTCTCCTGTTTAAAACTTCTAAAAAATATTCTGCAATACTAAGTTTGTCAGATAATGAACTTCAAGATTGATGAAGAAAAGAGAGTAGAAGAGGGAAAAATCAAAATTAGCAAACTTAGTTAAATGCTTCATTTAAAAATACACGTCAGCATGGAAAAAAGGTTGAGAAAATACAAGATGCAATGTGAGGGCGAGAGTGTAAGTGTCCCTTCCACTCATATTTTCCTCTCTTCCAGTTTTCTTCCCCAGAAGCAACCTCTGTTAACATCTTTTTGTATTTAAATACATTCTTTGCACGAACAGATATACATGTGTATTTGTGTGTATGTGCCTACGTTTTCTGACTTTTTTTCTTCTTTCCCAGAGTTATCAGCAATAAACTAAGTGCCAGTAACCCACAGGGGCAGTTGACTTGCCGCTGCTCCTTTCACTGGTTGCTTCCTTTCCTCTGTCTTAGCTCCCACTCTTTGAATGTTCCCTTCACTTTCTAAACAAACCGCTTGCACTCAAGTCCTTGTTTCGGGTCCCTTTTGGGAGCCCAAACTAACACATGGACTTTATCTTATTGAATTTTCATAATGCTCTGAGAGGTGGGTGTTAAAAACTCCATTGCACAGGTGGGGAAACAGACTCAAAACTAAGTCAAGGTAGAGAATGGCAGCTAAGTTTCTTACCCAGGTGGACATGTGCTTTTCTTTTCCTTTTTTTTTTTTTAAACATCTCTTGCTCAGGGGAATCTCAGCATCTAAGCTGAGAGCATGCAAATCTAGGGGCAGACCTGGCTAGAAAGCAAGGCCTGGTGCTGGTTGTTGGGGGAGCAGACACACAAAGATGTCCTCCTTCTTTGTGGTCTCAGGCTCTTGCTTTCACACTCTTCTATTTTGTCATTTCATCATAACTTTCCCAATTGGAATATCAAAGTAATTCTTTAAAGACATTAACCCTTAAAAGATGGGACACTTTTGCTTTTAAAAATTTGTTTTTAAAATGTATGTCTTTTGGAAACTCCATTCAGGAGCTAGATACAAGACACTCCCCCCTGCAACCACTTAGACATGTCTAATCTCTCTCAGATAAAACGCCCACAACACTTCCTGTTACAATTGATTGCCTTATGGCTTGTCAGCTCATCCGTAGTCTGCCATCTGCCTTCTCTCATGACTCAGGGTATTGACAACTGGGAAAAGGCATACATCTGCTGACCGATGGGCCCAAGAACAAAGCTTAGAGAAGGCATGGCTCCAGTGGATTGATTTTTCCTTCCTCCACTTTACATACCCAAGGAACTTTTGCTCAGGAAATCCTCTATTACTGTGGGTGAGCGTACGAGTTTGTGGGGCAGGTTCTCATGAAGGTGTCTCACAAGGGCCTCTCACATCCTCCCCGCTGAACTCCACCTCACATCTGTATTGCACTCAGCTGGGTAACTCCTTCAGCCCCAGCCAGCCAGTCAGCAGATACTATAAGTGGTATTTTATTACTTCATTTCAGAGTAGTAAATTTTATGACTTTTATAATCTGCTCTTCCTAAGAACATTGGATGCATCTAAATATGGATAAACTAAGACTTCCTCCTTGCATTCTTTTCTCACAAAGTACAATGAAGGCAATATTCATAGGAAGAGTACCCAAAACACTGGGAAATTAAATGATTTTCTAAGTGTTAAATGATTCAAATAGTTCAGAATGATAAACCAATTTGGAGATAATTATATTATTATAATTAAATGAATTTAAATACTCATAAACATACATTACATTTCCATTTAGGCCTTTGTTATACAATATCATCCTACTATGTCTCAAAAATATTATATTTATGTATATATACTAGCAGCTATATATGTATGCATGTGTCTACACAGACGTATACATAATTGCTTCTCAGCCTTTTAGCTAGGATCCAGTGTGGTATATGTTCTTATTGTTTATATGTATATATACATATATATACATTCATGATCTTAGAGGAAACACCTATACCTGTGATTGATCAAAGAATTACAGACATGACTATACACTAAACAATCTGGAAATTGTCAGTTTTGTAGGTAGCTCACAAAAATAATATTAGTTGATAATTGTGTACCTATATCTATCTATCTAGCTTATAGATAGATAGGCTGTGTATCTATCTAGCCTATAGATAGATCTTCAACAGGTTCTTAAATTTTAAGATTTATGGAAAAGCCAAAGGAAAAGAGTAGATAGAAAAAATATCAAAGGGAGAGAAGCCATCTGTTAAATCATTCAGTCTTCAGAATACTTACATTCATCAGTGAGGCCCCAGAATATCCATTAGTTACCTTCATGTTACCCAGGGGAAATCAGACTCTGATGGTAGAGGCCTGTACTAACCAAATTCATCTGAGCCTTATTGATAAATAAGATTGCCAATTAACTAATTTAGAATGGAAAAAAAAAGAGTGCTATTGAAGGGTCTGGAATATTCATATTCTCAGGTCAGAATTTTCATTTACTTATGGAGACGTCTGCCTGGGAAATCAAATAACTGTTGAAAAGTTGCTTGTTAAAAACAAAGTCAGAATAAAGGGAGCTTGATCAGAATAAAAGGGGAAGTGGCATTACAAAGAATTAACTGAAGTTGAAATTATTTAGATAAAATGCTTTTTTCAGAGGTTCAGACTGCATATTTTCAGTGGAATTTTAAAGCTTCTTTTTTTTAAAAAAATTCTTTCCGGCAATAATATTCCAGTCCCCACAGAAAAACTCATCTCTAAATTATATTCTGAAGTCACTTGCTACTGACGAATTTGCGTGGTGTTTTGGTCTGAATTTTGATGTGGCTTTATTCTAATTTCTTTTATAGCAAAGTCCTACCAGTACAACTGAAAGGTTTCCCTCATAATATTTTTCTATCAGCTTTCACTTCTTTCTTTAAACACTGTTATCTATTTGCCCTGCCAATGACCTTTGCCTTCATATCATTTGGATCGTTATGCCACAGACTGAACACTTTGGAAATGCTGAAATATTGGGCTCTAATGCAATTGCAATATGTTAGTTCCATTTTGCCAGCACTTAGCACTTTAACACTTCACTAACAAACAAGTTGGGAATGGAAGGACAGGATTTCTGCCTTGTGGATCCTTCACCAATTTTCTTGATTATAAGAATCAAATTAAGGACAGATACTTAACAAACTGAACTTCCCATATTTTCTGTGGACATAATTTTAGAGTTTACTGTCATGATTGAATTTATTAGCACTATTAGATTTTTCAAGAACTAGATAGTATGTTCCTTCTTTTAATTTTCTTATCTTTAGCATCTATCGCAGTGTCTGGGAGAAAGTAAGTATCAGGAGACAATTCTCCATGGATTTCCTCATATTTCTACATGTCTTATGAGTAAAAGCATTGACTGCCTATGTTCTGGGCTATTATCAAGGGTGTTTGCACAGCAAACCACCTTGGAAGAATGAGAAAGAGTCTTTCTCAAGAGCAATGAGCTGACATGCTCAATGTTCAGTGTAAAAGGCCTGGTGTCCGTAAGCTTGGAGTTCCTCACAAGTGCTGACACTGGCTACTGCTATTGCTGCAAGTAATACAGTCCCTTGTCTCTAACTCAAGAATCTCACGACTTCTGCCAGCTCCTTTGAAACTGTGGCAGGCTAACTTGTTAGCTTCAAAGGAGAGTAAAATCTTACATCCTTCACAGTTCTTGAGAGTAAGTGCTCAAAAAAAAAAAAATATATATATAGGGCTTATTTTTCTGAATAATCAACAGTTATCCAAAGAAAGATCCCAAGAACTTCTATTGGCAAGGAGCTATTTCACAATATATTTTCATTAAAGTACCAGTGTGTGTTAGTCAGCTTGTGTTTATTTTAGATACCAGTGTTGACTTTACAATGTTGGCAGCAGTATGTTTGGACTTGGCTAAACATTGAGTTGTATGATGGGAACCGATTATTTATTTAAGCATTACCTAGTCATGTAGGAACTACAGACTTTGAATAGTTTTCTACTTGCTTCTGCATCATTGTCCCTAATGGATGAGACTATAGTTTTGGTACACAGAGCTAAAATTTTATTCTTCCTTTCCAAAAATAACAGCTAATTATCTTTAGAGGGATATTTTCATTTGGAACACAAAATACTGACTTTGGTGTTTATTTTTCCATTTGTTTCAGAGATGGATTTGTTTTTCTCTCCATTTTAGACAAACCTGAGCCTGGAAACCTTTTACTGATAGGGAGTGACCCAGTCTTTTTGTGTGTCAGATGGCCAAGCTGCCACCTGCTCTCCTCCTGTTAATCATGACTCCGAGAGCCTGGGCAAAGGGCTGGTGCCAGCTGGAGATCGAAAGAGAAAAACTTTTTCCAAGGTTAACGAGTGATTTAAGTCCAATCATCATTCATAATTATCTTAGAAACTGCATAGTATGTCAGGAGAGAAAGCGTGCCAGGACTGGAGACATAGGTTTGCTTCTAGTCTTTTTGCCACTTTTTCTAGATCCTGAGCAAGTCATTTGAAGTCTCTGAGTCTTGGTTTTCACAGCTGTAAAAAGATAATAAAAATATCTCCCGTGGTCCTAGCTACTCGGGAGGCTGAGGCAGGAAGATCACTTGAACCCAGGAGCTATGATTGCACCACTGCATTCCAACCTGGGCAACAAAGTGAGACCCTGTCTCAAAGAAAACAAAAACAAAAACAAAAGCACCCAAAAAACCTTTTCTGCCTGTATCGTAACATTGCTTTGAGCATCAAAGGAAATAGCTCAATTCTGGTCAGTAAGTATAACAATCAGGTATAACAGTAAGTATAACAATGCTCTCTTTGGTTATGAATTTAGAAGGGCTTTGAAGACCATAAAAGTCTATATGAATGGAGGTATTATTAGTTAGGGGTATATATACCTACCACATTCTTTTTAAGTTTTTGCATTAGTTTTTTGCACTGAGAAAAATGTCACTCACTCTAAGGAAGAAAGTATGGTCTTAAATGCTATGCACACATGATAGAAATTTTAATTTTTGGTGCTTTCTTTTATTTTTAGTTGAGATATAATAATTATACATATTTCAATAGAGTGACATTTCAATATGTGTATGCAATGGATAATGATCAAATGCGGTGATTAGAATATCCATCGCCTTAAACATTTATCATTTCTTTGTGTGGTGAGCATTCAAAATATAAAGGGTGAAATAACCATATTCACTCTACAGTTCTGCAAAACACCAGAACTCATTCCTCCTATCTAGCTAAAATTTTGTGTCTGTTAACCAACCTCTCTCCCTCTCCCCTCCTCCTTACCCTCCCCAGACTCTACTACCTACAGTTCTACTTTTTGCTTCCATGAGCTCAAACTTTTTTTTAGCTTCCCACATACGAGTAAGAACATGTGGTATTTATCTTTCTGTGCCTGACTTATTTTGCTTATATTAATATAATGTCCTATGTTGCTGCAAATGACAGAATTTTGTTCTTTTTAAATGGATGAGTAGTATTTCATTGTGTATATATACACCACATTTTCTTTGTTCATTCCTCTGCAGATGGACACTTTGGTTGATTTCATGTATTGGCTATTGTGAATAGTGCTGCAATAAACATGAAGGTGCAGGGATCATTTTGACACACTGATTTCCTTTCCTTTGGATAAATATCCCGTAGTAGGATTGCTGGATCAGATGGTAGATCTATTTTCAGTTTTTTGAGGAACCTCCATACTGTTTTCCATAATGGCTATACTAATTTATATTCCCACCAACAGGGTGTGTAAGAGTTCCTTTTTCTCTGCATTCTTGCCCAGATTTGTTATTTTTTGCCTTTTTGATAATAGCTGCTCTAACTTGGGTGAAATGATATCTCATTGTGGTTTTGATTTGCATTTCCCTGATGATTAGTGATGCTGAGAATTTTTCCATATATATTTGTTGGTCATTTGTATGTCTTCTTTTGAGATACCTCTAGTTGGATCCTTTGTCTACTTAATTCCAATTTGTTAGCACCTGCAAAGCCATTTCTAACACCCTTTCATAACTGTTTTCGGGTGGATGGATGGATAAATACTTTGGTGATTAAAAGAAAGTTGGGAAACTTCTGGTATTCTTCTTGTGGGGCCTATGGATAGGGTGATTTTATATAGGCATAAAGTAAGAGGGAAAGAAGCTCTGAGATCCTCCTGTGTGTAGGGGATACTCTCTACTTTTCTGATGCTTTCTACCCATCTCTAGTCTGGGGCATCTCTTTCATGTGCTGTCACTCAATTTGCCTTTCTCTGGCCCCATAATCCTATAAAATAGTGAGAAAAATACATAGAGGAGATGCAGTCCTTTATAAATAGATAGTGGGCTTCTGCAGTGTTTGCAGAGCTCTTCGTAGCTTACAAATCATTTTCCTAGATGTGGTCATGTTTAAACATCACCATACCACAATATGCTTGGTAGCCGTATTGTGCCAGTTTTGTGTTAAGCAAGCTGAGGACTAAAGTTAAGGGATTTACCAAGGTCGTGCAAGAGATGAAGCTGAGGCCCGAGGGTCCTCCGGCAAACTCATTGTTGTATCATTTTTCTGGGCTGCCTCTGGGTTAAAACCTTTTTTAAGATAAATTCTGAAATCTTTGTAAAATAGAATTAAGGAAGGAGTATAGAATGAGTTTGTAGTGAAGCATCTTAGTGGAATAACGCAATAGTAGACCTCCTCTTCTTTCTCTTATCTTGTAGTTGGGAATGAGGAGAAACCTCTTGCCTTCTTGTGGAGAATTGGTCTCATTAGGGTCATTTACATATTAACAGTAAAAATGGAGTCAATGTGTCAATCTCAGGTCCCTTAAAACAAGAGTTCTTTGTCTGGGTCCGGGCATAGAATCCAAGCAGTCCATGGGCTTGGAAAAAGAAAAAATTCTTCTTTAAAATTTCCAGAACATCTAGCATTTTCTTCAATTATGAATTTAGACTCCAAATCATAACAATTATTAGCTGTTCCTTTGAGTCTTTCGCCAAGAGAAATAGAAGATATTTTCCTATTATATTATAATTGTAGATACAATCGTGCACTGCATAATAACATTTTGGTCAATGATGGATTTCATATACAACAGTGGTCACTGAAGATTACAATACTGTATGTTTATGGTACCTTTTACGTTTAGATACACATATGCTTATTACTGTATTACAATTGCCTACACTATTCACTACAGTAACATGCTGTACAAGTTTATAGCCCAGGAGGAATAGGCTATAGACCGTATAGCCTACGGGTGTAGTAGGGTATGCCATCAGAGGTTTGTGTAAGTACACTCTATGATGTTCACACAATGACAAAATTGCCTAATGGCACATTTTTCAGAACATAGCCCATCGTTTAGCGATGCATGACTGTATCTTGAAAATACTCTTTATGTTCATCACAACTTCAAAATATGGTAGCTACTAGACTTGCAGCTCGATCTTATTTAATGTGTTAATAAAGATGCATATTAGTTTATCATGAAGTTTTAAAAGCCATTTTAATAATCTTATTTCCATATAACTATTTCTCTATTTCAATTGCAATCTTATTTTATTTTATGCCTTGATAGACATTACTCTGAGAAGGCGTACAGATATCACCTGGCTGCCACATGGGTCTACAGTACAAATAAAAGTTTACACAACTTGCTCCGAAAAGGCATTCACTGAAAATCTTAAATTATTCCCTGGGAACAAAATTTGCAAAACATTTTTATTTAAGGAAGAGAGACGTTAGAGCAACAATTCTTTAATCTCACTATCTCTACCACCTATCTATTCGACAAACAGCACATGTGCAATAAACATTCATAGAAATGATGTCCCTTTTCATTCTTGGCAAAATGAGCAGGCTGCTGAAAACAAACTGAGGGTTCATGGGACAATTCCTGAAAGAAGAGATGGTTTAGAGTAAAGTGGCAGGGGAAGGAATATCTCCATGGAGGAATTAGCTAAGGATAAAAATCTGACCTCGAAGAAGATATTCTGCATTGAGTCTGAAAACAACATTTGTCTTTATGTGAAAAACCATGCCCTGAACTAACTTTCTGTGTCCTTTCAGCCATAGGTCATCCAATTATGCATGAGATAATTTCATAATTTGATTTCCAACTGACAGGCACTAAACCACACAAGGGAATTTATTTATTGCAGTAACATCTGTTAATATGGGTTTTTTATCACAAAATAATTATGTTACAATTCTTAATCTAGGTACAGAAGTGAGGGGTTCCAGGAATTTGACTAATATGTAGGTTATTCCTATATATCAGGAGTTCAAGACTTGTCTTACAAAACTCTCCCAGTAGTCTAGTCTTTTACTTTGCTGCCAGAAATCATTTTGCTGGGTTTGCTATTTACGTATATCCACACTGGGTAGACACTTTAAGAAATAATTCAGATGACTATTAAGGGCAGTATGCAGAGCATAATGTTTAAAAACAGCAGAGGAATAGGTAGAAAGACTGTTTGCTCCCGTACAGTTTATATTTTTGCAGTGCTAACCTCTGTGGCTCATGGAGCAGATCATGCTTTTCAGGTCCCTGAGCGTTTTCCCTGACTGATCTACCTCCCTGGAATGCTCTTCCTGTTCCCATTTACTCTCTGCAATTTAAGATCTGCTAAGTCATCAGCTTCTTGCAAGGACTTCGCCTGACCGCTTCTCTCCTTCCAGGTTGGGTTAACTGCCCCTCTGTCCTGCTAAAGTCCTCGGTCCTCCTTCTAGGATCCTGAACTGCTCTCACATCCCCCAACACATATCCTTCCATCCTCTACTCAACATCAAACTCTAACCTGTGATCATCTTGACACTGAAATTATGCCTTTGAGTTATAGACAAATATTAGGTCCTCAAGATATTCTGCAGAATTAATTGAATGAAAAATGAATAAGGCCACCAAATAAAAGAAGACAAATAAAACAGGCAACATGAAGTCTGAGGGGTATGTAAAGAAGGGTGGGAAAGCCAGGCCCAGCTAATGTCACTTCCAAGATGTTGATAGAAGCATGTGCATGTGTGTGCGTACGTGTGTGTGTGTTTGCATGGGAGTAATTGTAGTAGAGGGGAGGTGAGCTTTATAACTGACTGTATACAAACACTTTCATTGTAGCAAATATGAATGTCAATCTGCCATTTTCTGGTGTCTAGATGTTACATTTCTCTAAATCAGAAAAATTAGTTCTGTGACTGCAGAAAATGCAATCGCAGTTGTATTTGGGGGGATTGGGGTTCATACAAGGATCCCTTAGCATTTGGAGTGCCAGAAGCTTGCAGGGTCCTTGTCAGCTACTCCATCTGCTATGACCCATCAAGTTTTCAAAGCACTGGACAGGCCGTATGTTCCAGCCAGACCAGAGATGCTCCTCAAGGTGATCCACTCCTCTGCCATACACAGGCCCCCAGAGACCCTCAGGACCTCCGTGTATTCTGTGAGCTTGGAGGTTAAGCACTGAGCCTCTACAGCACATCCCGAAATAATTCTTGCTAGGCCCTTGCACTTAAGGGGCCCTGGCTTTTCAGAAACCTGCCTGATTCCTGTGTACATCCCCCACTCATAGCCTGAGGAAAACCACCAATTTTTTTCCTAGAGTAGGCAGCCTCTGTGTCATAAACTCCAAAGTCCTACCTTCCCTGCCCCTCCTTTGTGAACACAGTCCAGGAAAATTTTGGGGCTAGGTGTCATGAATGGGAAAAGGAGATGGAAATACTGGTTATTCCTTTCTTAATAATTCACCTTATTATATCGTTCTTCAGAAGCAACAGGAAATTTTATCCCCCTCTCTCCAAATCCCCCCCTCAATCTACCAGCGGCCCTGAATGTCCCTGAAGTCCCAGCCACTGTTTCACTCTGCAGCATGGAGACATTCAAAGCACAGTCTTGGCAATTGTCCCAGTTTTCTTCATCCTATTCATGATTCCAAAGAAAACACATTTCTCACTCAAAAACAAGCTGGAGGTTTCTGTTGAGACCTCAAATATTTTCCCAGAGTCCACCATAAAAATAATAATAAGGTTATGTTTTAATTTTAAATGATTTATTCATGCAAGTTCTTGTAGCAGGACCCTGCTACAGTTTTGTTTATCGTACAAAGACCCTTAAGACTGCTTCTACCCAAAAATATTTTCCAAAAAATAAAGCAGTCTCCTTCTGCTGACCCAAATCTCAAGAGGAGTTAGCATTTATTTTAAAGCTCCAAACAAATATTTATAAACCCTGTTTACAATTTGTTTTGCAACTTGTATAATTTTGGCAATCATTACTCATGCTAGTATCATCACTCAAGACTTAGCATTAATGTTTTCTTCAAAATATTTTACTTTGATAGTATAAATGTACCCTATATTGCCAAAGATGTAGTGGACAAGAGTTGTCATCCCTGTACTGTCCTGAAATTTGTCTTCATTTTGGAAACAGTAGGAAATTCATGAGGGGAGTTTGGGAAAGAAGAAATATTTTAGTGATCTAATCCCATAATATTTATGTTCTCTTACAAATAGTAGTAATTTGGCCCCACTTGTCACTAACAAACTAAAAATCTGCCCCATTCCATAAGTAGGACTTCATTTAAAAACAAATTTATATGAAAATGTGAACACATAATATTTGAGACAAAAAAACTTGTGAATATTTACATACTTCCCTTCATTGCCTGTTAAGAATAATTCCACCAGCACCAACGTGGTTTGTGAGGATTCATGATGCAACAAAAGTGGAGACAGGACTAGGATGTGTTTGCTTTGCATTATAATAGGCCAAAATATACTTCTGGAAGAGAAATCCTAAGGATATTAGGAAAGGCGAGAATCAAGGAAGTCCTGGACAGAAAGATTCCACTGGGGGTTCAGAGTAGGGGGTTGAGGTGATAGAGCCCTCAGGGCTTGCTGCAGAGCAGGCTGAGTTTCCACCTTTTAACTTTTGAATAGATTATGCATTCACAAGGTTCACAAATTTTAAAGGCCCTATAAGGTTTATCAGGAAAAAGTCTAGCTAACACTTCAGCCCCCAGCCACCTAGTTCTCATCATGGGAAGGCACTAATATTACCAGCTGTCTTTGTGTCTTCCAGAGCTATTTTATGCACATACAAGAAAATAGACACTTGCGCATAGTCAGCACCCGCCTCCATTTTTTATGCAAGTAGTAACCTACTACATAAATTCTTTTGCACCCTGCTTTATTCTCTTTGCAACGCCTGGAATATTTTTGTTTTGTTAGATAAAAAGATTCTTTATTCTTTTTCTTTTCAGGTGAAGCGTATTCCACTGCAGCAATGTACAAATCATTTTCAGCCAGTCTCCTCTTTTGTCTGCTTCTGATCATTTGCTATTATATACATGATAGTATGGATTCATATTTCATTTTGTGTCATGAACCCCTTTGGCAGTCTGGTGAAGCCTATGGATTTCTTCTCACCATAATGTTTTTAAGTGGATATGTCAAAATCCTCAGGACTAAAAGGAAACCAATTATACTGAAATATAGATATCAAAATATTCTTTATATAAATATTTATTTAGATATAGATATACTTATTTATTAATGAATTAAAAAACAAGATAAGTTCTGTAATTTCCAAGTACAAATGAGCATGAATGCTATTTCAAAATATCTGTAACAATTGTAACATGACGTAAAATATCTCTGATTTTTATTTTTAACAAAGGCATAGGCTGATACTATTGTAATTTCCTGCCTGCTTTCATAATTAAAGGAAATGATAAATTTCAGTTAGAGGTAAGAAATCCTGCCTTATACATACATAGTTTCCCAAACAAGTATGTTTGTAGGGTAAATTCTTAGAAGTGCTCAGAAGTAGCAACTGCAAATACATTTATAACTGAATGCATATTGCCAAACTGCCAGAAATACATAGTCATTTCACCAGCACTGAATGAGGACATGTTAGCAAGTATTTTAATCTTTGCCAATCTGAGAGGTGAAAGATATTATTTTGGTGTGGTTTTATTTTGCATTTATCTTTTTTTTTTTGAGACAGAGTTTCACTCTGTTGCCTGGGCTAGAGTGCCGTGGCGTCAGCCTAGCTCACAGCAACCTCAAACTCCTGGGCTCAAGCAATCCTCCTGCTTCAGCCTCCCAAGTAGCTAGGACTACAGGCATGCACCACCATGCTCGGCTAATTTTTTCTATATATTTTTAGTTGGCCAATTAATTTCTATTTTTAGTAGAGACGGGATCTCGCTCTTGCTCAGGCTGGTTTCGAACTCCTGACCTTGAGCAATCCTCCCACCTCAGCCTCTCAGAGTGCTAGGATTACAGGCGTGAGCCACCGCGCCCGGCCTATTTTGCATTTATCTTATTGCAAGCAAATTTGAGCATCTTTTCATACATTAAGAGTCATTTTCTTTTCCATGTGTTCATGCCCTTTGCTCATTGTCCTGTTGGTTCCTTAACAGGTTTGTCGTGTGTTGCAGATGCCACGGGACATCAATCACAGATGAGACGACAATGTAAACAGCACCCCCTGGAGTTGGCAGCATGGAGGCCCTGGTTGTTGGTATCAGTAAAGATTTAAATTGCTGTTATATTTTTCTCAGTCTTCTGTTTCTTTGAATCATCCAGATAGATTAAAATAGAAACTGGAATCCTAAGTGTACTAGTCTTCTTTAGGTAGTGATACTGACTAAGAGAAAGTCTGGAAGAATTCACAACAAACTGCTAACTGTAGTTATATCTGGCAGGGGAAGTGGCATGGGAAGATTGAGGAAAAAATTTTCACTTTGATTTTTTTCCAACTATTTTTGTATAATTTGCATACAATAAATAAATTAAAATAATAAATATGCATGATAAAAATTCAAATAACACAGAGGAGTATAAGAATAACAATAAAAGAATCCTACCTCCTCTCAAGATATGAGTTTTTTTAAAAAGGTTACTGGGCATTCCTCCTTGAATCTATGTTGTGATTTTGAACCAGTTTTTCTCAATAAAAAGAACTAGGGCTCCTTTAAGAAAGGACTGATTACAGGTCTAGGGCAGGAACTGTACAAGACAAGCCTGGCACCTCTTGTTATACCAGATAGTAAGAAAGTTACCAAAGATGACTAGGGCCATGGTTAAAGGACTCAGGAACCAACTTGAAGAGGTTCCCACTGACAAAAGACAGAGTAACTTAAGCATCGATAAGGTTAATAAGGCCGGGCATGGTAGCTCACCTGTGACCCCAGCACTTTGGGAGCCCGAGGCTGGAAAATTGCTTGAGGCCAAGAGTTCAAGACCAACCTGGGCAACATAGCAAGACCTCATCTCTAAAAAATAAAAAAATTAGTCAGGCGTGGTGGCTCACACCTATAGTGCTTGCCATTCTGGAGGCTGAGGCAGGAGGATCCCTTGAGCTCAGGAGTTTGAGGTTACAGTGAGCTATGATTGGGCCATTGCACTGCAGTCTGGGCAACAGAGCAAAACCTATCTCTAAAAAACAAAAGAAAATAATGAAAGTGAGGATAATAACTGCTAACTGCAATGGCCATAATGAAATACATTATGAGCTCATGAAGTTCATAATAATATTAAACCAAATGAAAATTAATTGGTCACACTGGGAAAATGATGGGGAACCAACTCATTTTAAAAATTGGTAAATCAAGGGAATGAATCCAGCATTTATTTTAACTTTCTTATGCAAACTATGTCTCCAGGTCATCAAATAATAGACAAGGAGAAGTTTCTCTTTATGAAAAGCAATCCAGCTAATAAATTAAGACAGAACAATAAAATGTACCCTTATATAACTCCTCATGAATCAAGGCATTCATCACCAACAGCCGTGAGCTTCACCAAAAGGAAAAACAAAAATTGGCTTAGGTGCTTCCTAAGGCGAGAACACAATCCCATGTAAAAAGTTGTTTTGACAAAACAAGAAAAAGAAAAAAAGAACTTTGAATCTGATGAAGCCTCTGGGTCCAACTACCAATTTGCATGTCAAACAACAACACAGTTTCCAGACTGTCGATTGTGGGAAACTCTACAACTTTCTTCAACAAAGAAACTGAAAGGAAAGGAAAAAAAGACAGTGAGGGGAAATTTGAAAGCCATGTCGACCAATCATAATACGCAGACCTTACTTGGATCGTGATTCAAGCATACAAACCATATAAACAAAATAAAACAACTTCTATAATATGTACAAGACAACAGGATATTTGAACACTGAAATGATATTTGATGATATTAAGGAAGTATTGTTACTAATTTATAATATTTTACATAATGCTGCAGTGGTTATGTTTTAAAGGTACATACTGAAAAACTTAACAGATGAAATAATATTATGTCTAGAATATGCTTCAGATAATATGGCAGTAGCTGAGGTACGATGCGGCAGCATTGGTCATAGATGATTATTGGAGCTGGGTGAGCGGATCTGTGGGGACTTATGTTATTCTAATTTTATATATGCTTAAAACTTTTTAAGTTAACAAAATCATTAAAGACCAATTTGTCCTGAATAAGGACATTGTAATATAAGAGGGTGTGAGAAATACCTCATCTCTGTTAGGTCTTATTGACACAGTGTTCTTAGATTCACATTCCTATGGATCAGAAATGTTCCTGTCTGCATTCCACAGGAGGGAGCAGAAATGTAGGCAGGCAGCTTAATGTTGATGAGCTGGGTTGGTGGGTTTGAAGAAGGCATGTGCTGAAGATTGGCTTCTCTGGGAAACAGATTCTAGGTGGAGATGAGCTTGCAGGAGGTTTCTTAGGGGGTGCCATTAAGATCATCACCTGTAAGGTGAGGGAGTGAGAGAAGTAGCACCAGACAGCAGGAGAAGGTGAACGGAGC
Organism: Lepilemur ruficaudatus; assembly: GCA_963574885.1. Lineage (NCBI taxonomy): Eukaryota > Metazoa > Chordata > Mammalia > Primates > Lepilemuridae > Lepilemur > Lepilemur ruficaudatus. The sequence continues at coordinate 28,633 of CAUYRT010011876.1, read as the reverse complement.
TGCGGTTACAGCAGAGGTCTTGACCAATATCACAGGGAGCTCTGGAGCTAGGGTGGCCCTTCTAAGTCATCTCGGTTGAGGCAAGGAGGCTGAGTGTTGTTGTCCTCCACAGTCATGAGATGTGGCTTCCCCTCAGCGAGGGGCCACAGGTTGGGTGAGGCAGCTCTCATAAGGTGAGGACAGTCCCTGAGAGAGCCTCAGTGGTGGATGGCTGACACTCCCAGCACTCTCTCAGCGGATGGAGGAATGAGGGCCTCTGGCTGGAAGGAGATCTGGACAGTGCCTATCTGTGTTCACTGATGACAACACGTCGTCACACCAAATTTACTGCACACCAATCCAAGGATTATTGCTCCTAGATGAATGACACGTAAGAATTAGTCATGTAGGGCAAGTCTTGACATCAAATTCCTGACAACACACCAACTATCCCAAATTCCTGACTCAGTAACTCTTTGGGACAGCTATCCTGAGGGTCTCACCTGAGAAGCTTATTTGGCTCCTATTGGGCAAGGAGTAAATGCATTATAGATATTCCAGATCATTTTTATATTTCAAATTGGTTATTTTTGTATTTCAATTGGTTTATTGTTTCAAATTGCAATCCCTTTGCTATTCTTGCTCAAGTTTTCCTCACCTTCTAAGTCTGAAAAAGTAATTTCCAAATCACTGTGAAGGCATTATGGAGAAATCATGACCCTGTAGAACCTTCCAGTCATTTGAAACAGGCCAGGCTAACGGTTTAACCTGAAAGTGGAATGGATTTCCCATCAGGGTTCCCATAGTGAGCAGCTATGTTTTCATAACTTAACACAATGAAGGGAGTTGTCGCTGGATGATTCAGCTCATTAGAATCTCAACTCCCTTTCTGGGGAGGAAATCTGAGGCACGGTGTTTGTACTAGACGCTAGGGTAATGCTTACTCTGACTTCAGTTCTCCCACATCAGTGCCAGGCAGACATTACGAACAGGGAGATGGTAAGGAAGGTTCAACGTCCACCTTGGCCAGAAGCAGGCCTGTGGCCAATCCAAATCTGTCACGTGTCCAGGTGTCTGTCTGTCTCTCTGACACTCTCTCTTTCTCTTTCTCTCTCTCTCTCTCACATGCACACACCCCCCAAGTCTCAACTCTCCACTGTTGTAAGGCTGTTCTTGGTAAAATCCCCTAGGGCAAAATCAACAGTAACCTGAGTTTTCAGCTCATTTAGTATCAGTGGGAAATTTGTCACGTTGGAGTTGGACAGCCGCAAAAACCAGTCTGACTGAGAGAGGCGAGGCCAGGAGGTCTAGGTGGAGTACTAACTCACCGACTTGGAATGATTCCTTGGAGAATGCTCACATTGTCTCTTATTTACATGCTTGAGTCTAACTCTCTGAGAGCGCTTAAGTCATAGAAAAGACCAAACAAATGTACAGCGGGAAACTTTTATATTCAGAACTCAACCACAAAAACACACTCATCTGTCACCAGGGATCCCTGGAAAGTGGCATCTGAAAATCAGCTCCGAGCCAACGGCCCTCATTTCTTGTCCTTGCAGCGTCTTCAACTCCCAACTGATGGGAGCCTCATCGGACTGTACTGTAAATGGCAGGAAAGCAGGGGAGGAGAGTTCCACCCCTAACCTTTCCACAAAAAGGCAAGCATATTTTTATATAAGTTCAAAAGGCTAGGTGCAGAAATCCTTTAACAAGTTAGACAAGGGTTAAGGGAATAAAACAGGCTTTATTATTTTTCTCCTCTATGGAAAAGGAGATATTCTTTTTTCTTTAAACTTTTAATTGTGCCCTTTTCTTATTTGTTGACAGTTTTATTTTGCTACAATAAATCCAAGTTTGTTGAACACATGCCATAACTTTAGTTCTGAGCTATCTACCAGATCCATTTTGATGCAATGTCTTCTTATTTGAAAGACACCAGGTGAACTTTAAAGTCATTCATCTGTTTAAAGTAGAACCCAAGTGATTAATGTCTTGAAATTAAGTTATGCAGACATGCCAAGGAAGTCCCAGAACCTGGTCAAAAGTTTTCCTCGGAGAGGGCATTGAGAAGTAGTAAAAATCAGCCTCGCATGTGAAGGAAATGGAATGGGCACCCAAGTCGGGGAGACCCGAGTCGCAGGAAGCCAGGCCTGGTCACTCTCCAGCCTTGTGACTCTGGCCTGCCTACTTACCCCAGACAAACCTCAGTTTCCTCACTGGTGAACAGCTTCAAATGGGGCAGCTGGGAAGTTCAGCTACAACATGGGAGTGACTGGCACATGTCCACTCTGCACACTATTTAATCACCCCCTCTCCTGCTCCATGCCTTCTTCCCTGAATGCGCAGAAACTGGATAAATACCATTCTCCCCAAAGGCAGCTGGGATCTGGGGCAGGAAGCCAGCAGGAGAGAACACTCTACTTTTCTCAGGGAGGACCTGATCTCCCGCAGACGGAGGGAGGAGTTGGGAGTCGGCAGCCTCTTCTTTCTACCTCACAAAGAGAACCACCTGGTTGACCACGTTCAAAATGCACAAACAGATGAATTCATCAGTTTAAATTGTTTAGGGTTTGTTCTTGTTTTATTTTAATTGTTGGCTTTTCTTCTCACCTGAAATGAACCTCTCTGGACCTCAGTCGCCTCACTTATGAAACTAGAAGTTTGGACCACCTACACCAAAACCCGTGTCTGCACTAAGAGGAATAAAGTATATGGATAGGAAGAGTTTAAAAATGCATGATGTAGAGTGAGTAGGACGTTCTGGATTTCCTGTAGAGTTTGGTTCTCCTTGTCCCATCTTCCCGTCTGCATCCCCACCTCTGAAGTTCATAATTAATGCCCCTTTGGTTAAGGCAGCTGAACTGGCTTCTGTTACTTACAATCAAAAAGCTCTAATGAGCATGGTTACTATATATGAATCATTATACTTGTCATGTTCACCTGAGTGAGAAACTAGTGCCTTCCCAACAACGAAGGGGAAGTACTTGTGGAAAAATGCTCCGAGCCAACGGACCAGGGACCAGTGCTCCGGATCGTGCAGTTCTGTGGGGCAGTCAAAACTGCTCCTTCCAACAGGCAGGAGATCCTCCTCTTAGATCCTCCTCTTAGAATCCCAAAACCACATAGAATCATAGACTACTGACGTTAGTTCTTAAAGGTAACCCAGTTCCACTGCCAGCTGGCTAGATGACTTCGGGAAGAGTTTTTAACTACTGGGGGCCTAGCTATAAAATGGCCATAATGATTCCGCAAGGGGGTGAGAGTTGAACCATTCACTCTATTGAGGCTTCTTTCAATATGAGAATCTATGCTTACATGGCATTTGATATAAGCAAAAGGAGTTTCCCCTGGAATTATTGTTGAAGCCACATTCTATACATCAAACAATTAGGAGAGCTAACTGTAAGAAATATATTCTAGCTGCTTATGTAAATAATGGGTAAAACTGAAAATTTTCAAATTTAAATATAGTGTTAATTCTGTCTAATTTTGAAGAAGACACTTGGACTTTGTTTAAAAGCAAATAACCTTAGAACTGAACATACTGAACTTCCCTATTCATTTGAACAAAAATTGACGAATATTTATTGGTAGGCAACTGAATGCCTGACACTGTGCTGTGTGCCCTCAAAGAAGAAAAAAGAAAGTCCCTACACTCTGGGACGTCAGTGGAGTTGAGGGGGCTGAGGAGGATACACATATGTGCGTCTGGTCTGGTCAGTGCTGCCTTGTGGGTGTGGGGTGTTCAAGGACAAGACGGGAGGCGGGCAGGGGTGTGGCGAAAGGTATCATACGAGAAGTAATGAGTTCAGCCCAGGGAACAAGGCAGGGGTGGGGTAAACCAGGGCAGGAAGAACAGGGCCTTTCTGGCAGTGGAGCGGTGGCCCCAAAACATGATGTTGAGGACCAGGGGCCAGTGCTCCGGATCGTGCAGTTCTGTGGGGCAGTCAAAACTGCTCCGTCCAACAGCATTCACGGATTGAGAGTGATGCCGGAAAGGATGAGGGAGGTAGCAGTGAGTTTTCACTATAACTGTGGCAACTCTAGTATTTTAAAATTTGTCAAGAAAGGTAATAAAGGGATCCAACATATATTGGAGAGACGGAATCCCAGAAAAGTAAATATAATGAATCATAAAGTAGAGATATCTTGCCTGAGTGAGCTGATTAAAATAGCAAGTGACAATAAGTAACATATATTGAGTGTTGCTAAATGCCACATGCTTCAAGCTTTACACATGCTGACTCACTTCTGCAAATCACAACCCTCTGAGGTAGATTCTACATCACTCTGCCTCAGACAGGCCCTCTCAGCAAGGTCTCCTCCTCCCACCTATTTCCCTTTCTGCACTTAGCACCACCTAGTACACTCTATATTTTACTTGTTTATTATTATTTTTAAATTTGTCTCTCTTTTTCCTATAGAATGGACACTCCTTAAGGGCAGGGATTTTATCTGTGTTATTGGTGAATGAATGAATGATAGGAACCAAGGCCCAGTATCAAGCAGGCAGACAGTGGCAGGGCCTGGAGCAGCGGTGTGGACTGCCAAGAGGGCTTTTGGTGAGGTCCTGGGCTCACAGAGAGGCGTAATAGAATTGAGGGTGGAGGGACTGAAGCGTCAGCCTGGTTAAAAAAGGCTTAAAAACTTGTCGATTCACTTATTTTTTCATTCAACTATTCAACACTGTTTACTGAGCACCCATATGCACTAGGCGTTGGTCCAGGCACAGGAGAGACAATGGTGGATGCAGCAGAAAGGCTTCTGCACTCAGCGTGGAGAGCAGGGGAGACGGCAACAGAAAAGGAGACAAGTGAATACACAGAGTAATGCAGGGGAGGGTAAATTCTGTGATGATAATAGAACAGACTAACACGACGGAGAGTAACTGGGGGGGGTGCAGGTAGCATCACTAGGTAAGTCTTCAGAGAGGGCCTCTTTAGAAAGGTGATGCATATGCAAAATCCACAATGCTCAGGATGAGGAAGAAAGACAGGGAGACAGAGGTGGGGTTAAGGCCGGGACAGGGCTGGAGAGCAAACTGAAACCCAGAAAGTGTCTATGGAGATGGCCCCCAGGCCATCTCTCAGGCAAGGTCTGGCTAGGACCATAGCCCAGTGGTTAAGAAATTGTTCAGAAAAGCACAGCTGGTCTTAAACCAGGAGCGCAAACCAGAAAAGTCCCTGCTTCTGCGGGGGTTTAGGTGATCAGCTGAGGGGCAGAAGCAGAGTGTGATAACGAGAATGGTGGGGGTGGGGAGGGCAAGGGACAGGGACTCCCTATTACAAGAGAAATTTGGCAGTTCAAGCCTGCAGGTGCCTTACACTGCACCTTAAAATTGCAGTATGTTCCCCCACAATTTTTATACCCACTGAGGGTCCCGTGAGAGTGGCTTCAGAGAACATCTAATGTAGATGATGATACTTCCCCAGGGCTGTGGACCAGGCCAGTGATCCCCAAACTTGAGGGAACAAAAGTCTCATTTAGAGTGTTTGTAAAGATTGCAGATTACTGGTTCCCACCCCCAGAACTTCCAATTCATTATGTTCAGGGTGGGACTCATTTGTGATGCAAGTGGTCCCCAGACAGGTCACATCTTGAGAAATGTGGAAGGATCCACTAATGGGCTTCAGCGAGCCTATGAACCCCCAGAAATAGAATGAAAAACGTGTTTGTTTGCATATATGTACATTTCTTTTTCTGAAGAGAAGGTCCCAGTTATTGTAAGATTCTCAAAAACTTGCCAAGGACTGCTGCTCTAGTCCTGCCCCTAGTTTTGGACCAGCAAACAGAGTCCTGGAGTGTAAGCTGACTCCCCTGAATTCACACAGCAGGAAAACAGAGAGTTGGGGTCTCAATCCAGAGCTTCTCTTTCCGAGCCCCTCACTCTCGTCTCCTTGCCCTGCTGACTGCAGGGAAGGGGAAGAGAAGAAAACAGGGGATTTAAGCACCAGCGGACAAAGTCTTCAAAGGATCACGTTCCCTATTTTGGCCCCAGGTGAGATAGATCACTAGAGAGGAGGGTTAGGATGATGCTTCCGCAAGGACCAAGCCATTCCCTGTATTGCCAGCCCAGGCCCTGTCACCTGTGGAATCCTGTCCCCAAGTGGGTCTTACAGTCAGGCAGAGGATAGATGTGTCCTGCTGGTGAAGGCATGTGGTGGTGACAGAGAGTGAGGCTGTTCTGAGGGCTTGCCTGCCTACACCAGAGCAGGTGGGTGGTTCCAGGCTTCCCTACCTGCTTTGTTTTCCACGGATTTATTTCCTCAGGCCATTCCGGATTGTGGCCTCATCCCTGTTAACATGCTGGGGCCACACTTCCTCTTGGGCTCTCCTCCCACTCGCGTTCCACGTCACTAACCTCAGCTGGCCTCCTCAAATTTGGTGTGTGCCCTGACATCTAGTTTGGGGCCAGATCCTTCAGACTCTGGCCTCAGGCTGAGCCTTTGGATTCATCAGCCTTGCTACTTTCCTCTTCTAATACCTTCCCACCTTGACCTTTTCCCTCTTTTCTGTACTCTCTATTCTGTCCTGGTGACAGGATTCTTCTAGTCCTGGCGTCACCTGGCCACCCTGTCCTCCCCACCCCCATCCAGCTGGCTGGTGCAATCTGCTATTCAAGGGATAACTTTATTCAGTGTCCACCCCCGCCTTCTGCAAGGTAACCGTGCTAGAAAGTTGTCTAATACCCTTTCTCTGCCTTTTCGAGGGGAGTTTGTGAAAGCTCATCACAGGATCTGGTTGGGTAGACCACCTGTTTCCCTCTGTGCCCTGACCATTGGATTCTGACTGTCCTAGTCATTCCAGGTTCTTGAAAACTTGTTTCCCCACTCTACTTGCCAAGTACCTTTCTCTTTTTTATTTTCCTCCTTTCCTTCCTTTCCTCCCTCCCTCCCTTCTTCCCTCCTCTCCTCCTTCTCCTCTTTTTTCTTCTTCTCCTCCTCCTTTACTTCCTCCTCTTCTTCCTTTCTAAATTTTTGCCCCAAGCTTTAGGCCCTTCTTGGCATTGCTTTGCCTGACTGCTTTTGCCTGACTCAGGAATAAAAAAGCGCCTGAGGCCTTTGTGTTGACTGCTACCACCTTTGCTGTGGTGCAGATTTGTTTTGGAGGCAGGTGTCCAGGGAGGCTGAGCAATTGGATCCGTCCTGCAGAGTTTGCTGTAGGCAGAGGGGAAAAGCCTGCTCTGTCATTTTCCCAACAGCCTCCTCAAATCCATGAGTGATGCCTCGGACACCTTGTTTTTAACAGACAAGGAAATAAGCTCAGAGCTCAGGGCACTAGCCCCAGGTGGCAAACTAAATCGGTGCAGAGGTAGAAATGCACAGAGCCCTTAGACTGGAAGCTGTCCAGACAGCTGCGTGCAGCAGGATCGCAGCCTCCTGTCTTTCAAAGCCTCAACCAGGGCAGTCACACTGTGGACACTTGGCAGTTACTGGAAGGTCTTTCCTGTCAACTCTCCACCCTGTGAAAAAGTTGCACGGTGACTGCCTTGTTGAGAATTAATCATTTTCTCTGCTATCTATGACTGAGGCTGTTTCTCACGTCCTGCCCCTGGTTTCGCTTGTCCCAAGTATTTCATCTGAAGGGCGGGACATTCCCCCTGCTCCCTCCACCCCAACTGGAGCCTGCCATCAGGACCAATGAAAGCAAAGTACATCATCCGCCCAGTGACTAAGAACTCGCAGTATTTAAGAGGTAGCAGGAATGGGCTGGCAAATTGCTTTTGCTTTCTCCACAGACGGGCACACTCTCAACTGACTTGGGGTATCCGAGCTGAAGACACAGAGAAGGGGGAGAAAACTTCCCAGACTCCCTGCCACCACCATGTGCTACGGCAGATGCGCACGATGCATCGGACATTCTCTGGTGGGGCTTGCCGTCCTCTGCATTGTGGCTAATATTCTGCTTTACTTTCCCAATGGGGAAACAAAGTATGCCTCTGAAAACCACCTCAGCCGCTTCGTGTGGTTCTTCTCTGGCATCATAGGAGGGGGCTTGCTGGTAAGTCATTCAGAATTATTACAACCTTAAAAGATTCTCTTCTGTTAACTAGATGTTTTCATTATGTATTTTCATAGAAGGTTTTTCTGTAATTGATATTTCCAAATCAAGTGACTTTTTTGTGCATTGTTTTGAAAGCAGATTATATAAAAATTGAAATACAGTATAGTGTATTAATTTTATTAGACGTTGTTTTACAAAATCTTCTTTCAACTGAAAGTGAACTGCCTTTTAGCTAAACTCTCTTACTTAATATCTTGAAAACAGATATTAGCTTTTAAATCAGATTTGAGAGACTCTAGAGTTTCTAGTGCGGGATCAGGTAGTCATTGCACATTGCCCTGGGGAGCTGGGAGAGGTTGGCTGGTTCTCTGTCTAAATCAACAGTTTTGGATCCAAATTCTCTGCTGTTTATTTTTAGGTATCTGTGACAGGGAAAAATAATGAATTGTGAGTGCATTGCTATTTAGAAAGCTTTCTCCTTTATGTAATGCTGGGGTGTGGTATCTAGGAAAAATCCTACGGTTAGCGGCAGATCAGCAGTGTCTGAAGCTAATAGTGGAATGTGTTGTTTTTTCCAAGGTTTGTTTTTAATTGAAGTGAGGGAATTTGCCTGCCAACCTGGGAGCTAAAAGTATTAGCTTCAAGCACAGCATGGAAAGAATGTGGACAAACTTGAGTTTGCTACTTTAAAATGCTGGAATTAAGAACTTTAAAGAGAAATGTTATGGAATTGTTAATACTATACAAGACATATTTTCTTAGTCAAGTTAAGAGATATCAAAACCTTTAAACCCAATGCACTAATTATAGCATGGCATTACCATCATGTTAACATAATCATTTGTCTTTAACATAACATCGCACCTGATTAAGTTTCTTCAGATCTCGAACTTAAAGTATTTCACACTTACCTTATTTAAAGAGCTTTATTGTTAAGCTAAAACTATACATTCATATCTTCAAAGAAACAGTTCATATTTATTACACTTAGCTTTCATCTCTTTCACTTACAAAAAAGTTTCAGTTATTCTATTAAGACTTGTTGGTATCTTCTACATTCTACACAGGGGAAAAAATCCAATTTAAAGGAATGGGTTAGCAGTTCCAAAACAGAGTTTGCATCTGGGACTGTGTTATGAACTCTTGCAGAACAAGCACATTTATAGGTTATTATTTTACTCCTCCCATACTACATCCTTACCCTAAAGAATGTTTTGGCACATTATATCAAAATAAGCAGATAGTACGTTAGAGAAAATTTACTCCTCAGAATTTGAAATACTTGATCAACCTAATCCAAGCCAGTCAATATCATCAAAAATAAATTTATTTTACCAAAAGATGCCTAACCCGACCCATACTAGCCTGGGGAAGGACGGTGATCTCACTTTGCTTATTTCCTAACCAGATGCTCCTGCCGGCATTTGTGTTTATTGGGCTGGAACAGGATGACTGCTGTGGCTGCTGCGGCCATGAGAACTGTGGCAAGAGTTGCGCGGTAGGTCTTCTCGCTCTGGTGGGGAAAATAATTCCTAAGATGTAGCTGCGCGCTCTGTGGCTCACTTCCTGTGTTTCTCCCTTCCCTAGATGCTTTCTTCTGTACTGGCCGCTCTCATCGGAATTGCAGGATCTGGCTACTGTGTCATTGTGGCAGCCCTGGGCTTAGCGGAAGGACCAAGATGTATGGATAGCCATAGACAGTGGAATTACACCTTTGCTAGCACCGAGGGACAGTAAGTAATGGTTCCCTGCCTGGCCACACGTTCTTACGCACCACGTGTGTAGAGGGGCAACTCTGTCAAACCAAACAGGCGCCCAATTATCCATTCATGCACCCACATAGCCAGGGTTCCTTCCCACTGACTCAGGCACAGTTTAGGCAATAGATGTCCAAAGATGGATGGCCATTCCCTGACCTGGACAAGTTCTAAGTGCTTTTGAATAGATTCACTAATTCCGTCCTCATAATAACCCTATGAAGTGACTTCCACTGTTAATCGTATTTTATAGATGAGGAAATAAAGGCAGAGAGAGATGAAGTAACTTATCCAAGGTCACATTGCTAGGAAGGGGCAGTTAGGATTTCAAACCCAGGCAGTTGGGCTGCAGAGTTTGTGCCCATATAGTATATATGTTATACCAGAATGATTGGCTGATTAAATGTAATACAGTTTACTGTTTTATAAAAAAATATTATGGAATCCTTATATAATAATGGCAACTTTATGAATTTAACCAAAGCCCAGAGCAAATTGTACCACATCCCCATACACACACACACACACACACACACACACACACACTCACATACAACATAAGAACTAAGTACAATGCCCCTTTTATTTAAAGTTATCAAGCTATATAAGAAAGGTCTTATTCATGACTTTAACATCAGGATAATTGAAGAGGTTCCATTGTTTTACGTTGATATGTATTTCTTATCAGTTACTGAGAAAAGAACAAAAACAGGAAAGCTGACAGAAACTGATGTACATGGTAATGAATGAATGACATACTTCTTTGAGCAGGAGTTGATTCTGAGTTTATCTTTTCCCTATTTGGCTTGCTACAGTTGAATTTTGAAAGGTTTAGTTTTGAGATTCATGACTAAAAATAATATTAATAATGAATTTGAATTTCCTTTGTATTACTAAGAGTATTTGTCCCCATTAATTATATAGCATATAGTGAAGTTACATGAATTTCATGAACATAGCATATTCATAGAACCATGAACTTGAATTAGATAAACCCAGATTCAATCTCAACTCTACGCTTACTCTCTGAGTACAGGAAAAAGTGAATTTACCTCTCTGCATCTCAGTTACTTCACCTATAAAATAAAACTAATGGCAATTGTCATGAGAATTAATGAGATGATATGTAAAATGTCCCCCACAGAGGCTGATACTGGTGAGCACTGCCACTGTTAGACGTTAATATTATCTACTAGCTTACAATGGACATAACTCAATGGCAGCCTTTGAAGAAAAATTGGTACTTGCAAGAGTTTGAAATTTTGGTGTTCAAAATTATTATCAATTGTGATTCATCTTTGTTCAAAACATACAGAATGTACCAGTAGAAAATGGCCATTTGTACAAACATACAAAACTATTGCACGGACTTACCTCTAGAAAAAGTCATGATTTATGCAGCTGGAATGCAAGGAGAGGTGGAAGTATCACTAAATGTTTTTTTGATAGCTGTTTGATTGTTTGCCCCTCCCATTATCCACTCTAGCTTCTGCAAGAAACCTTCCTTTTCTTCTGTATCATTTCTCATTTGAGTTTGTCCAAGAATTTCAATATGGAGAATAACTATTAAATAATCATCACAAGCCACTGGTTAGTTAGCCAGTTGCCAAATGGAGCTGAAGCATTTTTTATGTTGTGACCTAAAAATACAGATTTTTGTTTCACTGACATGCAGAAAGACAGGGCCAGAAAAACAGATTTTTTTTTTTTTTGAAACCAACAAATTGAGTCTCTTATTGGCTTCAATGAGCCATTCCAAAGTTAGGTCTCTAATTTCAAGCTCCTTTGTTCTGCTGTGGCAGGAAAAAGTGATAAGGAAAGAATTATACCAGGCCTCTTTGTGGAATTAAGTCAATCCTTGATTTTCCCACATGATTAAATCCTATTTCATGAAGAATCCAAATACTTTATGATGTAGCAAAGGCTGAAATTCTAGGAGAATAGTCAGAGGTGGACTTTTTCAGACTACAACATCCAGGTATTTAGAAAATCTCCTGGATTATGTACATATAGTAGGATATGACCTCAGCATGGTTTGCTGACATTTCACAAGGTGACTTCATGTTATTATTTATCATTCAAAAGCTTTTAAAATGTGTTGAGTTTTTTTGTTTCACTGACATGCAGAAATACAGGGCCAGAAAATCAAATTTTTTAAAAAAATCAACAAATGTGCCAGATATGTCTTGTTGTTACCTTCACAGAGCTCAGCCTTGCTGAATAGATACATAAGCAGGCATTATTCCCAGACTGGTTTGGGTGCCTTTCCTCTGTGGCTTTTTCATACCTTTTTGTTTTGTTTTGTTTTTAATTAGAGACGAGGTCTTGTTCTTGCTCTTGCTCAGGCTGGTCTCGAACTCCTGAGCTCAAGCAATCCTCCCGCCTCAGCCTCCCAGAGTGTTAGGATTAGAGGTGAGAGTCACTGCACCCAGCCATGGCTCTTTCATACTGTGTTTACCCAATTAGTGTACCTATTGAATTGAGATTGACTATTACTTGTCTCTTCCCTTAGTAAAAGGCTAAAGATTTATTCATTTTGAAGAGAAACCAGAGTATATGTCTCTTCCCTCAGATGCTATGCTCTTCCAGAAGAGAGCCCATGCCCTGTGCACCACTGCATCCTCAGCTCTGGCTCAGTGTCCCACTCACACTGAGTGCTTAATAACTTTTGTTCAATGAGTGAATGCAATGTGCTATGTGCTATGATAGATGCATGGGCACAGCATCATGAAAGTAAAGAGGTATCAAATTAGTTGAATTTAATCCTGTGCTTCATGTTGCAAATTAATTTATTCCTTAAAACCAAAAAATAATTTTGTTCAAAAGGTCTCAATTGAAAAACTCTAACATATTAAATCTCCAAACTTGGCACAATTTGGATAATTTTCAAAAGGAACAAATCAAATTTTAATGATCTAAATCAATATTTTAAAGTTCTAAAAAAAGCTAATATTAACTAGATCATATTTTCTAAATAAATATTTACTCAGTATCGGTTACAAAGTCTTCTCTTTTATACAGATTACAATTAAGCCATAATAAAATTGGAAAATAGAGTAAAAAAATCCCCTATCATTCCATGATCTTAAACACATGAATTGATCCTTTTGTAGTTCATAAGTGTGATGACTGGGTTTTCACACTGACATTTGAGATGTGCCTCCCTCAAACCTTGTTATGACCTTAGCACGTTACCCATCTGATGTCAACTTAGAAGAAAAAAAATAGGAATTGTTTTCTTTTCCACTTCTGCTCTTAGTTCTCATTCATATATATACATGAATTTTACTTAGCTTTAAATATAACATAAATACAGTATTGTGTTTTTATTTTTGTTTATAAGAATCTGTAGTCTTTTATGAAATAGAAACATCACTACAAGGTGAGGATTTGGAAACACAGAATCCTAGCTTAGGAGCCAAAAGTTATAAGTTTTTATGTTTATCATGACAACAAGATCTGGGCCAAATTCCTTCATTTTGTGGAATGATATGTATTGGGAGAATCTTATATATATTATTGAATTAATTCATTTATTTTTTTCCTGAATGAAAAACCGCCACACAAAAAAGTAGCTTATGAGCTATCACCTTAGGCGTGATCATGTGTCAAAAGTTTCTCTTTTTATCCACAGGTACCTTCTGGATACCTCCACATGGTCCCAGTGCATTGAACCCAAGCATGTTGTAGAATGGAATGTATCTCTGTTTTCTATCCTCTTGGCTCTTGGTGGAATTGAATTCATCTTGTGTCTCATTCAAGTTATAAACGGAGTACTCGGAGGCATATGTGGCTATTGCTGCTCTCGCCAGCAGGTAAGAATCTGTGTGAAAATGTCCTAGCCTGGCCCTGGTGTAGTCAATTACCATAAAGTACCATTGTTTTCATTACAGAGAAAAAGACAAAACCAAACATGCTCAACCTACCAGTATTTAATCTTACATCATGTTTGTGGCAGCACATCGATACCGTTCAGTTTTATTCTCAGTAATAAGCTTCCTTGAGCCCCACAGTCACGTGCATAGGAGCACGCTGCCCATAGACAGGGCTCCCTTCAGGATCAAACCCACTGCCCCTTTCACTGCGGTGACTGCAGAGACACAAAAGACATGTCCTCTCTTTGCTCTCAAGTTCTCAACTAGTGTACACAAGTAATAGCCGACATTCATTGCATGAGGCACTGTGCTAAACCCATTTTTCAGATGAGACTATGGCTCAGAGATTAAGCAATATGTGTAAGATCACCTGGTCAGGAAGTAATGGGCTTCAAACCTTGGGTCATTTTATATGAAAGCTCCTGCTTTTAACAACTATGCCACACCTGCTGTTCTGTTGGGTTTTCCACAATTCCTTCCTAATAAGGGGTCACAAAAATGCTGAAGCAGCTAAGTAGGGAGAGTCACTAGTGACCTTTGAATAGCAGCTCATGAAAAGCCTTTCACTGTAAAAGAAAACCAGGAAGTGCTTGTTTCCTGGGGATATGATTTAGGAGAGAAATATGCATTTGTTTGTAGTGGGCAAAGTTCTTGTTTCTGTGTCCTCCTAAAAGGTATATATTATTGAATTGTTGGAAGTTCAGCTTTGGTTCTATTTTGGGGGGTTTATTTTTTGTCTTATTCTGTGAAACAGGATTAGGTAGACAGAAATTTACTTAACTTATATTTTCCAAACCATTTACTCTTCTCATTCCAAGTTTTTTAACTTTCTTTTACAAAGATTAATGAAAACTAAAAGTCCTTTTCTACCATGAAAACCTTTGCTGTAAATAAATGGAAACTTTCTATAATGTTTGAGGGGAAGTTAAAATAAAAATCTAGTTTTCCTTATCAGGCAAGTACAGCAAGATTAATAATTTCTTTGGAATCCTGCCAGATTTCCAAGAAAACAATGGAGTGGGAAACCTTCAATATAGAGTTGTTTTTAGGCAAAATAGTTAAGGAGGGGCTAAGAAAAATCCTCTCAGGATTACTATAATGCAGTCTATCTTTAGCCTTGAATTTCAGACAAGGCAGAGTTTAAGCCAAGTGAGTTCTCGCTGGACTTCAGTGCTGGTGCATTTTGGGTAAAGGCATAAAAAGTCAATGACCAAAATTGCTGAAGTGATTTGGCAGGGAGTGACACTCTCCTCTGAGTTGGGGGAACAAATACACTGGGTTTCCCATCTGAGTCACTGTAGGTTTGGCTTTTTTCCAGACACTGCAGGGAAGATCTATTACCTTTGTTTATATGAGAAAAGACACTTTTAAAGGACAGGGCTTTTAGAAGAGTCCATAACTTGGTAGCATTTAATTTGAAAGGTTATTCACATTGAGCCCACACTAGTATGAAACTCCCATGGCATTATCTCTTAAATCCCTAAGATTAAAACCGCACACAAACACACCTTAAGCCAACCCAGCATTTGGTATCCTGCAGTTTCCATGGACCCTTTCTGCAGCTTTTATCAGGGAGGACAATGGATCTGGTTTTGTTTAGGAAACATTTTGTGAACATTGTCTAAGTGTGAATTGGCTAAATAATAATAATAAGCTCTAGTAATAATAAGCTCTAAGTGTGGTTGGCTAAACCTCTGCTGAAGTTTAGCCTGCTTTATGTTTGCTTAAAACAGAAATTTAAAGGACTGGAATGTCATCATTATTTATCCTGATTATAATCTGTGTATTCTTTTTTTTTTTTTACAGCAATATGACTGCTAAAATGATCACCCCAAGACAGAAACACAGCTTTTCTCTATGTCATTGTAATTTATATATTTTACTTATATTAATATGTAAAACTTTGTACTAATGTATCATATTCCACATATTCTACTTTTATAAAGGTGCATAAAGACTGGCATCTTCATGTGATGTCAGTGTTTGAACTTAGCAAATACACTTTTTTTAAGGAATGAGACAACACACCACCCTCTGGAGGTAATTTACAGACTGAATGATGGTCCTCAGCATATCTGAGATAAACTCTGTGATGTTTTGGATAAAAATATCATTCCATTTACTGTTGTATATATGTGCATGTGTTTTTTTAAATGACAGATGTTTAGTTGCTTTAAGACAAAGAAGGAAAAAAATCCAACAACCCGAAAAGATGTGTTTTTTTCACTGTTTATATGATGTTTCCCACTCGTATGCCTACAAATCCTGATGAGAGAGAGGCCTTCTGAACCGCCTTGTGCTCTGTGAGAGGCAAATACTTTCCCGGCGTGCAAGGACTAGTTGAGAATGTTCCCATCCAAATGGATGAGTTAAAACATACAATGCTGCTACTTGCTTTGAGTACTACCAGATCCTAAATTTTTCTAACATGTGTAAAGCTTTTTGTTCTTAGAAGTCAAGCACTAAGGATTATGTATGTAAAGAGAGAAAGGCTAGGATAGTTGGAGAAGAAGAAAGATGGGAAATGGAGTAAAGCAGTTGATCAGCATCTCAGGAAAAGGGTAGGAGCACCACAGGAAATACCCTCCAAACTCACTTGTTTATGACAAAATAAAGTACTCAGTATTATTTTGTTGTGGTTTGGTTTCATTGTCGAAATTTCATTGTTCGAAGTTCTTCCTTTTTTCCTCCTTATTTGTTTTCCCAGTCTGCAGGCTGTATAGCCCCCATTGCTATGGGCTTCATGTTTTCTGTTTTCTTTATCCCACTTTCTCTCCCCCATCCTCTCCCTCTTCTTGTACCTTCCTCTGCTATCTATAAATTGTCATTGTTGTGCCATCCCTCAGGATCATCACCCCAGTTAGGTAACTTTCCTTTCTGCCTGATGTTCTGGGCACCAGACTCTTGGGGAGGGTCCTAGACCGTCTCTTACTGTACAGAGTTAGGTTCTTTCAAGTGGCAAGATCGCCTGACCTGTGAGGAATTGTCTATGGAAATATTCTGTGGCCTGGGCAACAGACAAGCAAATTACTAGAGAAGCGTAACTGGCTGTTAGACAGCAGAGCTCCTCCTGTGGGCAAGGTGCTCTATGGTGGCTTCTGACTGAAGGTTCTAACATTTTTTGTGCCACAGTTCCTCTGGGCACCTGTATAATTCTATGTAATTCTAAAGTACATAGAGTTACAAAGTAAAACAATATATTAAAATATTTTATCAAAATATTTTTAAAAATTGCAGTGTAGTTGTTTGACAGCCAGCTCCATCACTCCAATGTCTGTGGACAGGAAGACAGCAATCATGCGTGTCCTAGCAGCCTTCTGATAAGTGAGTCTAAGAACTGCTACACTTTTGAAATATGATTTCAATGAAAATGATGTTTTAAGATACCTGCATTAAATTTAACATGGTATGAAAACCTATGTATATTTTATTATAGAGCAAAGTATGACCAGTATTTCTGATACTACTTTGGTTTGTTGTGTACAGTTGTAATTAAAAGAAATACTAAATTTTGGCCAGCGGTTAGTAAAAAATAATGACCTTATTCTTTTCCCATCCAAGTTTAGTACCCCACCCCCGCAGATATCTATCCATGGATCTCTTGGGAGTTTTTGGACACCAGGTTAGGAACCTCTACAATAGAGGATCCAGAAAAAAAAAAAAAAGGCAAAATGATCAGTTACAAGCACCAGTTTTTCCTAAATTTATCCTCAAAGGAAATGGTAATAATAATTATTAACCATTATAGTAATAATAGCAACTATTTACTGAGTTTGTTCAATGTGTCGGTTACCGTAATTAGTTTTACACATATTATGCCCCTGAAATTTCTCAACAGCAATGAAGGTAGCACTTGTCTTCATTTTCTAGAGTCAAGGCTCAGTGACGTCATATACTCTGCCCAAGGCCACGTCGTCAGCAAATGAAAAAAACTGATATTAGAATCCAGGTCAGTCTAACATGCACACCCATGCTTTCCCTACTCCTCTCCTCGGGCTCCTCTGGCTCCTCTGCCACCCCTACCCAGGGGCAGAGTCTTCTCACGGTCCCACACTGGCATTCAGATCCTCCACCCACCTAATGGAGGTTTTGACAGGGCCCTGTGACCCTCAGTCACCCCTATCCAAGAACCCGACTCTAAGTGACTCAAAGTCTCCCCTTGTTCATAAATTCTTTAATAGTAGACAACGCTGTTGCCCAGAGAAAATAGTTTGCACGAGTTACCTTACACCCTTGTCAAGTTCTGTTTATAGCCTACACTCCGGGTCTATAATAGTCTAGGTCTTTCAATTTGGCTGGAAACTCCCTCAGGGTTTATACCAAAACAGCTCATTATCACATGGCAACATAAAAATAATAAAAATTACTGTAGAATCTGAATCACTTAAATAGCACACATGGCCTCTGAGTGTCAATTTACCATAGTTACCAAATTTACAAATAACTGTCTGTGTAAAGGAAATCTCTTGAATTAAAATCTAAGGAAACTGATGGAATGGTACCTTCACCACAATTTGCATTTCTTGCATGTGTGTGAGATCTTTTTGATCATGTTTCCTGTGACTCTTACCCATGGTGGGAACTGGTGTGAGATTTGATACAACTCTTCAGAAAAGCAATTTTGTGATATGTGTCAACAATCTATAAGTCTACATTTCCTTTTTAACCCAATATTTTTATTCTTAGAAATTTGTTTTAAGAGAATCCTCAAAGATGCTTTCAATAGTTCAGTCTCCAGGGATAATTGTGGGAGTATTGTTTGAAATACCAAGAAAAATGACAAGAGTCTAAATGTCTGACAAGGAATTTGTTTGATAAAATGTGGTGAGTATAATAAAATGATAAAAGGACATTAAATCAGGGTAAAGGATACGGACCACACGTTATATGAAAGAGAAAATTTTGAAATATAGAAAAGATGATCTCTCTCTATATATAAGCATATATTATAAATATATAAGTATATAAATATATGTAAGTATAATATATTACTAAGAAGTCATTTTAATCAGATTCTACATGATTTTTGTCTTCATTTGTTTTGCTTATCTATACTTTCTAAAGTTTCTACAATAAACACATATTACCTTTGGAAAGTAAACACAAAATGGGAAGAAAGACTCAGTCCTAAAATGATTCTGGGAGCAGTCCACTGTTTTTAAAGGAAACTCCCTAAGCATATGAGAAAACCATTGTTCTTGTGCTAGGAAAGAGGAGTCATTCTACAGTAAACACTGGGAAATGATTCTGCCTGCAATTAGGGGGAGAGATGGGCCAGGTGAAGCAGACAGTAACCACAGGCTAAAAATACTATGTGCAGGCCATAATTCCTGTTCTGTTTGGGAATTATAAGTGCACACTTTCTTTCTATCTTTTTTTTTTGTTTTTTTTGAGACAGAGTCTCACTCTGTTGCCCAGGCTAGTGTGCTGTGGCATCAGCCTAGCTCGCAGCAACTTCAAACTCCTGGGCTCAAGCAATCCTCCTGCCTCAGCCTGCTGAGTAGCTGGGACTACATGCATGCACCACCATACCTGGCTAATTTTTTCTGTATACTTTTAGCTGTCCAGCTAATTTCTTTCTATTTTTTTTAGTAGAGACAGGGTCTCACTCTTGCTCAGGCTGGTCTTGAACTCCTAAGCTCAAACGATCCGGCCACCTCGGCCTCCCAGAGTGCTAGGATTACAGGCGTGAGCCACCGCGCCCGGCCATAAGGGCACATTTTCTACTTAGTCTAGCTACTAAGTAAGATTTTTACAAATATGAACTGTATATTTGTTTTTCCATTTTAAAAATTAAATAATGACATACCTTTTCTTTGAGCATTGGCCTTTTATCAGGGCTTTGTGTAGCACAGCCTAAATTTTCCTTATTGCAATTTTCTAAGGTGAGAGGAGAGGTAACAATGGCACATATTTATTGGACTTGGCCCAGCCCAGTGTGTGGGAATGATTCGATGTGTCTTAACAAACAGAGAAATTGAGTCACACATCCTAGGCTAGTGTAAATTGTTCCTCCTCTTTTAACATTAAATATATTGTGTATGTGAGTCTTGGCCAATTTAGATGCTTATTTTAATTACTGTAGTTGAAGAAGACTGTTAGGTTTCTCTGGAGCTAGATTTCATATTACTTCCTGAAATTAATCAATCTCTCTCTCTCTCTCTCTCTCTCTCTCTCTCTCTCTCTCTCTCTCTCTCTCACACACACACACACACACACAAACACACAGATTTTCTTAATATACAGCAATTAAAAAGAACAAACTACCGCTACGTGAGACAACATGGATGAATCTCACAAACAAATGAGAACCAAAACCATCTCTTGCAGCTCTCTGCCCCCAGTTTTGAGGACACAATTCTGGATTCAATCTCAACTAATGTAGCTAAATCCTTAAAACAGAGAAAGGGTCCCCCTTATGCAACATTTCACACACTGGTGTTATACAGGAGCAATACTACAGTTCCTCAAGAAGTGCCATTTCAAGATATCTATGTTCACTAGTTGCGTCCTACAACTGGAAGTCTCTGTGTCAAACATTCCACTTGCTGCTAATTCTCACCCTACCCTCTGTGTTACATGTTGGCAAATATCCTTGATTTGTGTGTAGGGCTCAGCGCCAATTACATGGCCACTCTTGTTTCAAATGATAGATGATTCCCAGAAGGGTTTGAAAGTAAAACCAAAGTAGTGAGGCTGGGATCTCTCAGAATATGTAATTCCATATTGTTCAAGGTAATCCCTTGGCTAAAGCAATAGTTCTAAAACTACAGTCAGATCCGTAATAATTGCTGACACTTATTAAATTTCTAACCTTTTAAAAGACTTTTTTTTACATGCAGTAAAATGCACATAAAAATGTATACCTTAATGAATGTTTACCTGTGTTTATATCATGCAGCCACTATTTAAATCAAGATACAGGATATTTCCAGCATGTGGAAGACTCCCTCCTATCCTCTCCCAGGCAATCTGCATCCCATCACCATTACTACACACACTCAAAACAGCTATGGTTCTGATTTGTATCATCACAAATTTGTTTTGTCTGTTCTTTAACTTTATACAAATTGATTCATAAAGTATGTTCTCTTTGGTGTCTGTTTTTTCTCACTAAACGTTACGTTACTGAATACTGGCTCCTGAAATACCACCAGAACAATCTATTGGTAAGACAAAGCTGAGTGTGCTGCTTGTTGCGGGAAGGGAGAACACCACCTCGGAGGAGCTTTGGTAGTGTCTTGGAGGGAGAAGGAAAAGGGTGGACTTGAGATTTTGATTCTGGTTCAAGGTGATTCTTTCAAGGTAAGAGCTTGAATAGGATTGCTAAGGATAACGATATCATCATGTGAGACTGGTGGAAACAACAAGGCAAAGATTTTGAGGTAAGGGGTTCAAAGGCTCTTGGAATATAAATTGTTGATATTTTCTGTTGAAGAGATGATGTATCTTTCAAGAGGTTCCGATAATGAGCAATCCAATTATTTGCCTAGGCAAGTCTCCTGGAATAGTAAAACTATTCACACGAAGATATGGAATAATGAAATCATGTTAATGTAGACGATAAGCTGTGGAGTGTTTACGGTTTCAGTTCTCAGTGCCTAAGCTGTGTGTGTGAGGGGAGGCAAGAGTAGATGCTTTTGGTTCTCAGTTTTGTGAGATTCGTCCATGTTGTTTCATGCATTGAATACGTTACGGCTTATTTATCCATTATTCTGCTGATGGGCATTTGGGTTGTTTTCAGTTTTAAGGATCTTAGGAAATATTTTGGTGTGATTGTTTTTGTGCATCTTTTGGTGCATGTGAGAACTCACTGATGTTTATTTGCTTTTTCCTTTGTCAAAGAATCAAACTACCAATGGAGCTTCTTTTGTTGTACTCTAGTTAGTATCCCAGGGGTCCCAGAGTTTCCCCCTGGCCTAGCACCTCTGGGCTTGGCTTATCTCTTCCTGCCTAGGGAGCTGTCAGTCACTCACTGATTCAGTCTTTACAGGTTGCCCACTGTGTGCCATGCACTGCACAGGGTGCTGAGGCTCCCAAGCTATGTTAATGAGACTCCCAAGCTCTCTGAGAGCAGAAACCTTGACTGTGATGCATTCCCAGCTCCTAGAACAGTGCCCAGCATATAGTAGGTGCTCAATGATCAGGAGTCAGCAAATAATGGCCTGTGGGCCAAATCTGGTCTGCTACCTATTTTGTCGATAAAGTTTTATGGGAACGCAGCCACACTCATTGTTTATGTATTATCTACGGTTGCTTTCCTGCTACAATGGCAGAGTTGAGTAGTTCTGACATAGAACATATGTCCTACAAAACCTAAAATATTTATTCTCTGCCCCTTTACAGAAAAAGTTTGTTTACCTTTTATCTAGCTGGCCATTTGCTTAACTAAAACATGTCACTTCTATTACAATGGTAGAGGGGAAAAATGAGTAGTTTTGTTAGCTTTATGCTCATTATGGAATTTTTCAAATGTATTTAAAAAAAGAAAAAAAGGAAGTGGAGAAGAAAAAAATGAGCCTGATTTACCTACAATCCAGCTAAAAGAATGTATTTGTTTCCTAGGGCTGCTGTAGCAAAGTATCACAAACTGGTAGCTTAGAACAACAAAAACTTATTATCTCATGGTTCTGGAGGCTGGAAGTCTGAAATCAAGGTGTAAACAGGTTCATGCTTCCTCCAAAGGAACTGAAAAGGATCTGTTACAAGTCTCTTTCCTAGCTCTGGAAACCCCAGACATCCCTTGGCTTGTAGATGGTCATCTCCCCCATGGGTCTCTTCACATTGTCTTTCCTCTACTCGTGTCTGTCTCTGTATCTAAATTTCTCTTTTTTATAAGGACATCAGTCATATTGGATTAAGGCCCACTCTAACAATTTCATTTTACCTTGATTACCTCTGTAAAGACCATATTTCCAAATAAAGTATAAGGTCACATTCTGAGATACTGGGTGTTAGGACTTCAACATATCTTTTTTGAGGAAGATACAGTTTAACCCATAAGAGAAGAGGGATTAGCAGTCTCTGTCTGAGACTTCATCAACATCTTCTGAGCTAAACATAAATCTTATGAGATGCCCCTGAAAAAGTCTGGGAAATAGTGTGCACCATACAAATCTTCCTGAAGATTCACCACACACATTAATAATATTCCACCAGCTCTGAAAAGTCTTCTTGTAAAAACCTGTTTAATGCAAAACTTCCAAATTATTTAACTATCAGACCCTAGGACCACAACTTTAGAGAGAGAGTGAATAGCAGATGGGAACAAAAGCATAGAGCTGAACACAAAATGAATTCTCATTTAATGACAATAGAGAGATGGAGTTCAAAGGGACCATTCAATGACACCAGAAGCTTAGGAATGAAAGAAGAAAATTCTTCATGTAATTAACTTCTGCCCGTTCAATGGACAGGAACACGGATGTGTTTTGTCCACATCCTCTGTTCTCATATAGGTTGGCAGGATTTCCACCCGGCTGAGCTTGCTCCATTTGCTAGGAAAATGTTATGTGCCCTTTAAACAAACTGGCTCCTGAGGTGAGCAGAGTCTTCACTTCCAATGCCATAATTTTTGAGAAAAAAAATTCTGCTGTAGCTGACTTGGTCTTCAAGTGAGAGACCCCTCTGAGTGGGGGAGGCAACAAAATTTCAGACATTGAAATATCACCCCACTATATTTCTGAACCCCAATGTGTTTATCATAGGGTATGCTTGTATCTGAGGGTAGGCAATACTATATGTCACCTACAAACACTTGCAGGGGTTGAAAAGTAACTTCCAAGTACATTTGCCCATACATCCTCTTGTGGGTGGCAGTACAGGTATGGGTGTCAAGACATGCCATGGACATGGGGCAGAAAAAGCTTAAGGTTGGAAAAAGACAGAACTGAAATGACCAGTTTGTGCAAAGGCAAGCTGAATGACTCACTCTTCAGTGTCCCTGGCAAAAGGTCAAGGTGCCCTGTGAGTCAGGCAGCCTGTGAGCAATGGGGTGTTTTCTTGGCCCAAGGAAGCATCACACTGGAGGCAATGGTGAGTCTCCTCTTGCATAATGAGAGCAATACTCACGTCTGCATAGTCAGGGCTCTTTATGCATGTGAAAGCGTCAGGGTTTCATGGCTGCGGAGACATGGCACATGGGAGAATGGGGCTCAGGTACAGAGGGAAATAATGCTGAGGGCTGAAGAGGTTCCCTTGGGCCCTCCCTGAGCAAAACCCTTTTCATGGCTCTGCACCTTCCACCCTCCCATCAGCAACATTCAGAAATAGTTCTGGAGGTAATGCAAACCCAACCGCTCTCAGTGAGCAGAAGCAGGTGGTTGTTTCCACTTGTCTTTGAGAAGATTCCTTTTTTCCTTTGGAAATCATTGTTCCTTTAATGTTGCAGGAGATTAAATGACAACTGTGCTCTTAATGTCACGGAATTAAGTGACAACTCTGTACCCTGAAGTATTATACGATAGAAAGTAGCTTAGAGTAAGCTGAACAGCCATAGGAATTTGAATAGCTGAGAAACATAGAAAGGGTTCTGGGCTTCTCTCAGGAACCCTGGGTTTGGGTCATGGTTGTTGATCTTGGACAAGCCACTTTTTCTCTCTGAGCCTCAGTTTCCTAATCTGTAAAACAGAGATGATAATATTTCCCCTACCTGCCTACCATGGTTGGGATGGTTAAATTAGATCCCATATGCAAATTCATTATAAACTATAGAGTTCTGTGTCAGATATCATTATTTTGACCATGAAGAAAAAAATTAGGACAGAGAAGTAGTTCCATTAAATTATCACTCTCCTTAGTTCTCGCCCCATTTTCCCCTTCCTTACCTAAGTCATGAACTTTGGGATCCCCTCGAAGGTTTACTGAGGCATAATTGATAAATAAAATTACATATATTCAAGGTACAGCATGTGTTGACTTGATATACATATACATTGTGAATTGATTGCCACCATCAAGTTACTTAGCACGTCTATCACCACACATATTTACAATTTGCATTTGTGTTTGTGTGTGTGTGTGTTTGTGTGTATGTGTGTGTGTGTGTGTGTGTGTGTGGCGGGAAGGGGGTGTGAGAACACTTAAGATCCTCTTAACAAATTTCAAGTATACAGTACAGTATTACAGGCACCACGCTGTGCATTAGCTCCTCAGAACTTACTTACCTTACAACTGAAAGTTTGTATCCTTTGACCAACATGTTCCAATTTTCCTCACCACTCCAACCCTGCCAACCATTTTCTATTCTCGGCTGCTATGAGTTTGACGTTTTTAGATCCCACATATAAGTAAGATGATCCAGTATTTTTTTCTTTCTGTGTCTGGCTTATTTCACTTAGTGTGATGTCCTCCGGGTTCATTCATGTTGCTTCCAATGACAAGATTTCCTTCTTTTTTATGGCTGGGAATATATATACCAAATTTCTTCATTCATTCGTCAATAGGCAACTTAGGTTGTTTCCATATCTTGGCTACTGTGAACAATGTTGCAATGAACATGGGAGTGCAAATATCTTGTGGAGATACTGGTGTCATTTCCTTTGAATATGTACCCAGAAGTAAGATTGCTAGAAAATATGGTAGTACTGTTTTTAATTTTATGAGGAAACTTCATACTGCTTTTCACAATGACTGTACCAATTTGCATTCCCACCAACAGTATACAAGGGTTCCCTTTTCTCCACACCCTTGCCAACACTTATCTCTTGCCTTTTTGATAACAGCCATCCTAACAGCTGTAAGGTGATATTTTCATTTCCCTAATGATTACTGAAATTGAGCACCTTCTCATATGCCTGTTGGCCATTTGTATGTCTTCTTTGGAAAAATGTATATTCAGGTCCTTTACCCATTTTTAATAGGTTTATTTGGTTGGTTTTTTTTGTTGTTGTTGCTGTTATTGAGTTGTCTGAGTTCCTTCTATATTTTTGATATTAACCTCTTGTAAGATATACGGTTTGCAAATATTTTCTCCCATCCCATATATTGCTTTTCATTTTGTTGATTGTTTCCTTTGCTATGCAGAAGCTTTTTAGTTTGATGTAGTCTCACTTTTTTATTTTTGCTTTTGGTTCCTATGCTTTTGGTGTCATATCCAAAAAATCATTGCCAAAACCAATATCCAAGAGCTTTTCTCCATGTTTTTTTCCTAGGATTTTTATGATTTCAGGTCTTACACTTAAATCTTTAATACATTTCCTGTAATTTTTTATATGGTGTAAGATAAAGGTCAAATTTCATTCTTTTGCATGTGGATATCCAGTGTTCCCAACATCATTTATTAACGAGACTATCTTTTCTGCCATGTGTACTCTTGGGGCCCTTACATGCATGGGATTATTTCTGGGCACTGTTCCACCTATTTGTCTGTTTTTGTGCAGTTACCATACTGTTTTGATTAATATAGTTTTGTGGTAGATTTTGAGATCAGATAATGGGATGCCTCCAGCTTTGTCCTTTTTGCTTAAGATTGCTTTGGCTACTTGGGGTCTTTTGTGGTTCTATATAAATTTGAGAGTTGTTTTTTCTATTTCTGTGAAAAATGCTATTATAATTTTTATAGGGCTTATATTGAATCTGTAGATTGCTTTGAGTAGTGTGTACATTTTAGCAATATTAATCCTTCCAATCCATACATTGAATATCTTTCCATTTATTTGTATCTTCTTCAATTTCTTTCATCATTGTCTTATAGTTTTCAGATCTTTAATCTTGGTTAGATTTATTCCTAAGTGCTTTATTCTTTTTAATGCTATTATAAATGAGATTTTAAAATCAATTTCTTTTTCAGGTAGCTTGTTATGACTATATAGAAATGCATTTGATTTTTGTATATTGATTTGTATCCTGCAATTTTGCTAAATTCATTTATTAGTTCTAACAGTTTTATGGTAAAGTCTTTAGGGTTGTATATTACTAAGATTATATCATCTGCAAATTCTCCCTTTTCAATTTGGATGCCTTTTATTTCTTTCTCTTGTTTAATTGCTCTGACTAGGATTTCCAGTCTTTGTTGAATAGAAGTGGCAAGAGTGGGCACCCTTGTCTTGTTCTTGATCTTAGAGGAAAAGCTTTCTCTGTCAGGAGAGGTTTCTAGAGAAAAAAATTTCCTCTTCAGCTGTGGGCTTGTCAAATAGCCTCATTATTTTGAGGTAAGTATGCTCCTTCTATACTTAATTTGTTGAGAGTTTTTATTGTGCAAGGATGTTGAATTTTGCAGATGCATTTTTCTACATTTATTTAGATGATCATATGCTTTTATCCTTCGTTCTGTTAATGTGGTATATTCCATTTGTTTGTTTTGCATTATTGAACCCTGTACTCCAAGGACAAACCTCAATTGATCATGGTGTATAATCTTTTTCATGTCTTATTGAGTTTACTTTGCTAGTATTTGGTTGAGGATTTTTGCATCTATGTTCTTCAGGGATATTGGTCTGTAATTTTCTTTTCTTGTGGTCTCCTCATGTGGCTTTGGTATGAAGGTATCGCTGACCTCCTAAAAATGAGCTTGAAAGTACTCCCTCCTCTTCAATGTTTTTTGAAGAGTTTGAAAAGTGTTGGCATTAGTTCTTCTTTAAATGCTTGGTAAAATTTATCCATGAGGCCATATGGTCCTGAGTTTTTCTTTGTTGTGTGGTTTTTGACTAATGATTTGATTTCTTTACTCGGTTTTGGTTTGTTCAGATTTATTATTTTGTAATGATTCAGTCTTGGTAGGTTATATGTTTCTAGAAAATTATCCATTTCCTCTAGGTTATCCTTTTTGTTGGCATATAACTGTTTACAGTAGTCTCTTAAGATCCTTTGTATTTCTGTGGTATCAGTTATAATGTCTCTCGTCTTTCATTTATACTTTTATTTATTTGAGTCCTGACCCTTTTTTTCTGGATTAGTTAGACTCTAGCTGAGGTTTGTCAATTTTGTTTAAAAACCAACTCTTAGTTTCATAGATCTTTTGTATTGTCACTTAGATTGATTCCATATCTTTGCTATTGTGAATTGTGCTGCAATAAACATGCAAGGGCAGATATCTTTTTGATATAATGATTTTTTTTCCTTTGGATAGATACAAAGTAGTGAGATTGCAGGATAGAATAACAGATCTAACAGTTCTTTGAGAAATCTCCATACTGATCTGCACAGAGGTCATACTAATTTACATTCCCACCAACAGTGTATGTGTTCCCTTTTCACCACATAGGAGCCAACATCTATTGATTTTTAACTCTTTAATAATGGCCATTCTAATTAGAGTAAGATGGTATCTCATTGATGTTTTAATTTGCATTTTTCTGGTGATTAGTGATATTGAGCATTTTTCATGTTTGTTGGTCATTTGTGTGTCTTCGTTTGAAAAATGACTGTTTCATGCCATTTGTCCACTTTTTAATGAGGTTGTTTTTTTCTTTCTGAGTTGTTTGAATTCCTCGCAGATTATGAATGTTAGTCTTTTGTGGGATACATAGTTTGTGAATATTTTCTCCCATTCTGTAGGTTGCCTATTTACTCTTTTGATTATTTCTTTTGCTCTACAGAAGCTTGTTAATTTAATTAAGTCCCATCACAAATTCTTTGCCTAGACAAATGTCCAGAAGAGTTTTTTCTAGGTTTCCCCCCAGAATTTTTATGGTTTCAGGTCTTACATTTAAGTCTTCAATCCACCTTAAGCTAATTTTTATATATGGTGAGAGATAGGAATCCAGTTTTATTCTGCATATGGCTATCCAGTTTTACCAGCACTATTTACTGAACAGTGTATCCTTTCTCCAGTGTATATTTTTGTCTGCTTTGTCAAAAATCAGTTAATTGTAGGTATGTGGTTTTATTTATAGATTCTCTATTTGTTCCATTGATCTATTTGCCTAATTTTATGCCAGTGATACGCTGTTTTAGTTACTATATATACCATATACTATATAATTTGAAGTCAGGTAATGTGATGCTTCCAATTTTTTTCTTTTTGATAAGGATTGCTTTGGTTATTTAAGCTTGTGTTTGGTTCCATATGAATTTTAG
>CAUYRT010011875.1:0-20811 GCA_963574885.1 Lepilemur ruficaudatus | reverse complement strand
TTTAGCTGTGCAGAAGCTTTTTAATTTGATCAGGTCCCATTTGTTTATTTTTGTAGCTGCATTGATTGCTTTGGGGGTCTTCTTCAAGAATTCTTTGCCTAGACCGATGTCTGAGAGGATCTTCCCAACATCCTCTTCTAGGATTCTTAATGTTTCCTGCCTTAGGTTTAGGTCTGTTAACCATCTTGAGTGTAGTTTTGTGAGAGGTGAGAGGTAGGGATCCAGTTTCATTTTTCTGCATGTAGCTATCCAGTTTTCTCAGCATGGTATTTGTATTTTTGAAAAATCAAAGTCAGTCTCATAATTTCTCTGTGCTCTCACGACTGATGAGGTTTAAACTTTTCTGGAAAGAGAACTTCATATATGCTGTGCCACAGTTTTCACTGAATCCCATCAGAAAGCACAGCAGGTCAGTACGCCAAGTTATTAGTGATGCTGAGTTTAATCATTTGGTTGTGAACTAAAACAAAATCTTAAGGCTCCCCCACCACTGGCTGACTGAATGGACCTGTCAACATAAAAGAAACCAAACTCTGTGAAATAATTTTAAAGAGATTTATTCTGAGCCAAATTTGAGGACCATGATTTGGAGCCATGCCCAAGAAACCTTGAGCAAGTGGACTCGCTGTGGTTGGGTTACAGTTTGGTTTTATACATTTCAAGGAGATAGGCGTTACAGGCAAAGTCATAAGTCAATACATGGGAGTCATACATTGGTGTGGCCCAAAAAGTTAGGCCATCTTGAAGTGGGGGCTTACAGGTCATAGGTGGGTTTAAAGATTCTTTGACTTGTAATTGGTTAAAGACATGAAGCTTTGTCTAAAGGCTTGGAATGTTAAGACAAGTAAGCCTGTAAATCAGAGACAAGTCACAAGGACATATATTTTTTATGTAAATTGAGGACCTGCAGGTTTCTCTAGCATACCCTTAGGCCTCTTAATAAGTTACAAAGGATATCTGCGAGAAGGGAATGGGGCATGATGAGGCATGTCTGACTTCCCTTTTCATGACCAGCAAATCAGTTTTAGGATATCCCCCTGGCCAAGAGGGGCTCCATTCAATCAGCTTGTGGGGCAAGGGGAGCCTTAAGATTTTATTTCAGTTTGCAGACCGCCTCTTGACCAAGGGGATATCCTGAAACTAAATTGCCTGCCACAAGGAGGAAGATCAGACATGCCTTATCATGCCTCCCTTCCTTCTTGGAGATATCTTTTGTAACCCATTAACAGGCCTAAGGTTATGCAAGACAAACCTCCAGGTCTTTAATTTACACAGCAAATGTATGTCCTGTGGCTTATCTCTGATTAACAGACCTCCTTATCTTAAAACATTCCAAGCCTTTAGACAAAGCTTCATGTCTTTAACCAATTACAAGTCAAAGAATCTTTGAACCCACCTATAACCTCTAAGTCCCTGCTTGGAGATGGTCCACCTTTTGGGGCCACACCAATGTATGCCTCCCATATATTCATTTATGACTTCACCCGTAACCCCTATCTCCCTGAAATGTATAAAACCAAACTGTAACCCAACCACAGCAAGTCCACTTGCTCAAGGCTTCTTGGGTGTGGCTCCAGGTCATGGTCCTCAAATTTGGCTCAGGATAAATCTCTTAAATTATTTTACAGAGTTTGGCTTCTTTTCTGTTGACAGATTATGGTAGTGTCCACCAGATATAGCCATCTTAAAGCTACCTTCCCCCCTTGGTAATTAATAAATACCTAAATGTGTTACCAAAAGCTGAGCACTTGTCCTGGAGGCTGCATGGCACTTGTCTCCAAGGCCACATCAGAAGAACAAGGACAAGTGGTTGAGGAAAAGGAAAGAGGAGTTTATTAATTTGCTATCAAATGAGGAGGATGTAGACTCCTGTCTTAAAATGCCATCATCCTCATCATAAACAGAAATACAGAGCTTTTAAAGGGTGGGTTTTCTGTTTCAGGCTATTGCTGAACTATAGTGAATGATTCTGATCTGTCCCATGTCCCAGGAAGACAATCTCCTGACCTCCATCCACCGGGACCTTTGCCAGGCCAATTCCATTGAACTGTCTCCTATGGTACAAAGAACAAAGGCCCTTCCCGACCACTGGCCTGAGACAGGGATGTAGGTTTCAATTCCCAAAATGAGTGGGGGAGGTTATAAAAAGGTAGGAAACATTGTTACCCTTTTTTTTTAGGCCAAACTCTCTGTTACAAAAGTAACTCTGAGATTGTGCGAGCCTCTCTTTCCTTATCAACTTTTCCCCCAATTATCCTGTAGATAAAATATGCACTGTGTTTGGGTTGTATAAAGCCTTCTGGAAGGGCTTCTCCATGCCTCTAGGCCAGGTCTCAAAACTGAAAGTTACAATGCAGGACAGCATTAGAAATTATTATTACTCTTTTTTACAACCTTCAGTTCATGTATGTAGTCTTTTGATAATAGAGGAAATTAACTCCTGTACATTCCTCTAAGGGATTATCTAAGAATAACAGTCTTTTAGAACTATAAGAAACTACAAATTATGATGATAATTGATCTATTTCTATGCAAATAAAATATTCCTATGTTAACACTTTTACTCTGATCGTTTTTGTAAAACTTCATTTCCAAATATTATATATTGTATTAATCTTTCACTAGTTCACATTTTATAGGATTTGGGTTAGTTCATCCAACCAAATTTTTGGCTCATTTCTGCTAAAAATTTAATGATAAGAATCTGTTGATTTCTAGTATAAATCAGTACATAATAAATATTATAGATTCATAACTGGGTTGACAGTTCTATTAGCATGATTCTAAAAAAGTATTTCTATAATGAGTACATTTTTACACAATGAAGGCTTTCAATTTCCTATTGAACTCAGTATACTGGGATTAATGAACACTGCCCTTAAAACTCCCATGCCTTAGAGTGTTTTTTTCTTACATAAATAATGTAAGAAGAAATTAAAGTGTGATAATTTAAATATAATTCAGAACACGTCAATAACATGTTTATGAATGAAATAAGAGCTATGTAAGTCATTTTACATGGCTATAATGAAATTTTGATTTATTTGTTGCATTTTATCTATAAAATGTATCAATTTTTATGTATTATTCTAATGTTTATGTAACTCTTAACCAAAACATATGTATAAAGTTGCTAATATTTTCTTTTAATGAAAGTATCAAATAATTAATAAATAATCTGTGGAGGAAACATTGAAACAGTGTGAACATCCCTTTTTTCATCAACCATTCACCCAGTGGCAATAATATTTTTGATGTCGTACCATGCAAGAATATCTCAACCTTTCATGAGGGCACTATAATTCATTTTATTACCAGTAATACAGTATCAGAGCTTTTAAAAGATGTATTTATTTTTAATGAATTAAATCTGACTCAAGTTCCTGGATAATGATGTAACTCTCATTTACTTGTATTTTGATATAATGCTGTATTGTACTTAACTCTATTTCCTGCTACAAAAAGAAGATGCTTCTAAATGTTACAAATCTAATTATGGGATATGCCTGGAGCTACAATGATACCTATTGGATCTATAATAAGGCTGTAGGCATCACAAGGATCTTTATTAGGTTGAACAATATGAAATGGCCAACTACAAAAGTGGCAATTTCATTTAATACAGCCTAATACGTTTGTCTTCCCAGTTCTAATATACACATACACAGACACACATGTACCTCCCTCATACACACACACACACACACACACACACACACTCACCATATCCTTCTCCCCAGGTCCAAGCATACGATATTGCCTTAAATCTATTTTCCAGTTCTCCTTGCTGTTGGATAGTGGGAAAGACGTGACTGTCTGCTACAAAAGAAGAAAACATACAAAAATATCTAAGTGGAAAAAAAAAACCTAAAGTAAATCAATCAAGAATTTCCAAGTACAAAATAGAGTGTAACCAATAAAATACAAGTGATAGTTTTAAGAACTATAATTTTGAAATTGAATAGCATGATGACCATATATAAAACATTTTGGAAATTGTGTAAAGAGCCCCAGTTTAACACCTCACTTATTACCAGAGGAATAACATTCTAATCTCCAATCTCTAAGTCTTTCTCCATTATTAATGAAGTTAAGAGAGTTTTATCCTTGTCTTCTCAAATTATTTTAGGGATGAAATTTTGAAGCTTTATATTAAATTTCTGTGATAAATGGCTTTGTAATTAGAGTATTTTATTCATTTCCAGAGTAATATGAAGTACTAAAACTAAGGTGACCTTTTAAAAATATACCATGTACTATAAGATTATGGTATTAAGGTATATCTTTCTGATCTTAACTAAGGTTCTGCTCCCATGTGTATTATTGGAAAACAGATTCTGTGTTCAAAAAACAGTTCTATTGAAAATAACTTTAATTCATATAAACAGGGACAGAGCAAGATAAAGGGGCCAGGCTTCATGGTGTGATTTCTGGGAGTGAGTCTCTCTAGTCTTACTATGGTTTCCTGTCTAAACTTTTCTCCTTAAGGCTGCTAGATCAAAATTACATGTTGGCAAAAGTGGCAGTGGTTGTAAAGTGTTAAAGAGAGAGTTTACTACTAATGCTGCTTTGGATCAAAGATCTAAAACTCTATTTACAGGGCTGAGTAAAGTGAAAACTAGGAGAAAAAAAGATGCTAAGTCAGCTCTTTGAAATTACTATTTATTATGAAACCGCTACCATCACCATCCAAAACAAGTGGTTATTACTATCCATCTAGTTTTAAGTAAGGACTTACAATTAATGGAATGGCTTTTTAATACTTGCTTCAGGGAAAATTATTACAGAAAACAAACTTCTTTCAGCAAGCTTTCCAAAGCAACTTATGTTATCTAAACCTTCCCAAATATTTCTCAATTTAATAACTAGTAACAGGATTGTTTTCATGTAACTTTATCTACCCTAAAAGAGTTAATTCTTATGTTTATCTATATATTTAATATTTACTAGAGCTAATATGTTTTTTATTGGTTGGGTCAACCTCTGGAACAAGTGATTTTCAATTCTGGAAGTGTAATTTTTATACCTAAAACTATATAGCTCATCCATGTTGTTGCAGTATGCAAGAATGTCTCTATCACATGTGAGGGCATCAAAAGTTGTTTTGTCAGTGGTGATAAACTTCCTGCATTTTGATTTATTTACTTATTTTTAATGGATCAAAGAGACTCATAAGCTTCCCTATAATAATATAATGTAATGAGTTATATTATTACTCATCTATATTTCAATATCCTTCAGTGACGGGGAAAAGAAGTAGAGTGATTACTTTTCTGGGCATTGCAATAAGATGGACTATATACTACCCATAACCCCCAAAGTCACTGCTATTTGTAAACTATACATTTCTGAACTAAGTGTTAATAAACTAATTTAATGTCCTAAATGGTTTTAACTTTGAATCGAATGTGCCTATGTCCATGCAAATGCGTATCTTCCAATGTTTTCATTATGGTAGAATAAGATCTGAGGATTCTTCTTTAGACCACATGACAGTTCTTAAATATTCACTATGTATACAAATGTATGTTCACTTATCAGAATCACAAACATTTTCACAAGAATCATCTCTTTTTTAAAAATACCCAATAATCTAATAAGCAGAGACTGCAATTTTTATAAAACATTTGAGAAATCTGAAAATCTCTCTTAGGGCCTACTTTCCCCACTTTAAACCATTCTCTTTGATTAATATCGATCAACGCATATTTCTTTTCAACAGATTACACTTATAAAAAATTTTATTATCTGTTGTTAACATAGTTTAAAATATATGAAATGAATCGTGGCAAAAACGAAAAATTCCCTCTTCCTAAATATATTATGCTTAAGTTTTGGCAAACTTACGTATCTTTTTGTATGTATGTGTGTGTGTATACTCTAAATTTATGAATTATTTTATCCTAGTGGATGGATATACACACACACACATAGAGAGGGAGAGGGAGGAAGAGAGAGACAGAGACAGAGAAAGAGACAGAGAGAGAGAGAGAGAACGAGAAGATTATAAATATATACAAGGAAAAGACAAAAGTATTAAATATCCAGAATGATATATAGATAACTTTAAAAGACTAAATAAATAGAACTGCGTTAGGCCCCAAAGAGTAGAATCTCTGTATATATTATTAATGAAATAGTAGATAGCTCTGGTAATGCAATCAGCTTTATAATGACAAATAAAGCTAAGTCAAAAAATTATTTGTAAGCCATAGGAGCCATTAACTGTTCTGCTATTTGCATCCTTACATCTTTAATGGTTAATCCCAAAGAATTCTCAGCAGAGGCAATAGCCAGTAAATATATTATGTGAATCAATATCTGCAACCTGCTGGTAACCAAAAGCTAAAAATCCCATTGTAATGACTTGAACTCATATAAACACAGCAAGCTCATTTTCATTAAGCCATTCCTTAGAAATGTGTGATGTACTTATTTTAGAAGGCAGCCACGAACTAACTAAACCGTAGACTAGGTAATTTTTACAGGTTATTTCATTTTTTCTCTCGGACGATTTCAGCATGTTTTTTAATGAGCATTAAAAAGAAAGAAGAAGAAGAGGTAGTTATGCATTGAAGTACCTGGAATTAATCTATTCTAATGCAAGAGTTTTTATAAATAGGGCTGACCTTACATGTTATTAAAGGGGGCTTATCAACATTGTGTCATGATGGAATTCTCCCTAATAGAATCCTTGCTAAAACTGTATTTCCTCAACCATCTCATCAAATGCCCAGAAATCTCACCATGAAATGTTCTTTTTGGTTAAAGCAATAATAAAGCAGAATTTTTTTTTACTATAAATTAGCAGCTTGGAGGCTACATACTGATGCTTAAGCCAGGCAGCAGTTATTAATGATCAACTAGGCTACAAAGAAATCATCACAGGAACTTGGGAAGCCAGGAGATGGTCTGGCCTCACTTTTATGGGGAATATGGTTGCCAAAGGAGGGGTCAGCTGCAAACTCCTGGTAATAGAAGAGACTCAGAAGGGAAGAGAAAAAGAAAAATAATTAGGAACTGTGCTATATCAAGTACAGCCCAAATCATCCTTAATTTATTTAATATTTAAAAGTTACATGATCTTTTTTTCTTTTTTTTTCTTTTCTTTTCTTTTCTTTTTTTTTTTTTTTTTTTTTTTATAAAGTTTCTGTAAATGCTGCCCGGGCGAGAGTGAGTGCCGTGGCGTCAGCTAGCTCACAGCAACCTCAAACTCCTGGGCTCAGGCGATCCTCCTGCCTCAGCCTCCCAAGAAGCTGGGACTACAGGCATGCACCACCATTCCCGGCTAATTTTTTCTATATATTTTTAGTTGGCCAATTAATTTCTTTCTATTTTAAGTAGAGACGGGGTTTCACTCTTGCTCAGGCTGGTTTCGAACTCCTGACCTTGAGCAATCCGCCCGCCTGGGCCTCCCAGAGTGCTAGGATTACAGGCGTGAGCCACCGCGCCCGGCCAAAAGTTACATGATCTTTTTCAGAATATTTCTGTTTTATGTAAGTCTAATGATAGGAAAATAGAAAAACTTTTGTTGTAGTGCATTGTTTTTTTTCCTCTATAATAAGAGGTCAATAAAATCCATCCAAAACATCCCTGTTCAAAATCAATAACAGGCATTCAATGGTAAAATTACTGACCAGCTTCCATCTATGAAAGTGGTTCTGGATTTCTGGGCTGAAGACACCCAAAAAGCAACAGAAACATAAGAAGTAGTTGAAGCTTTATGTACCCTTAGGCGCAAAAAAATGGCCAGATGAATAATTTGCCAAACACATGTTTTTAAACGTGATCTTTATGGATGTTAGTGCATTCTCTAATAGTTAATACAACAAAATTTTCTTAAATTTCGTTTTTAATTGGCACATAACAGTTGCACATATTTATAGAGTACAGTGTGATGTTTTGATACATATATACAGTGTGTTATGATCAAACAAAGGTAATTAGCATATATATCACCTCAAACACTTGTCATTTCTTTGTAGTGAGAGCATTCAAAATCCTCTCTTCAAGCTATTTTGATGTAAGTATTGCTCAGTTTAGAGTAACTTTTGATCATATGTTTTCTCAAACAACAGAGGGTAAAATGGAGGTACTCTTATGTAGAGGGTTTGATAACATCTCAGTCTTTTTTTTTTTTTTAACATCTCAGTCTTGCATAAACTTGTGAGATCCTGGTGTACTCTGTAGTGGTTTTACATTTTACAAGTTCTGCAAACACTTTTTTTTTTTTTTTTGAGACAGAGTCTTACTCTGTTGCCCGGACTACAGTGCCATGGCCTCAGCATAGCTCACAGCAACCTCAAACTCCTGGGCTCAAGCGATCCTCCTGCCTCAGCCTCCCGAGTAGCTGGGACTAGAAGCATGCACCACCAGGCCCGGCTAATTTTTTCTATATATTTTTAGTTGGCCAATTAGTTTCTTTCTATTTTTAATAGAGACGGGGTCTCGCTCTTGCTCAGGCTGGTTTCAAACTCCTGACCTTGAGCACTCCTCCCACCTCGGCCTCCCAGAGTGCTAGGATTATAGGCGTGAGCCACCATGCCCGGCTCTGCAAACACTTTTAACTTGTAAACCATAAAACCACTACAGAGTATACCAGGATCTCACAAGTTTATGTAAGACTGAGATGAAAACGAGAATGGAAGAAAGGTAGGTGTCACTGCAAGTATTAAAAGTAGAATTCTGAACTACCTTTTGCATTTTAGTAGCATAGAAATGAATTCAACTTCCTTTTATTGATGCTTCTTTCTGTAGAATTTTCCAGTAGTAATAGGAAAGCAGTATGTCTAGCAAGGTACTAGGAAATGTCAGATTCCAATATCTACAAATGTCTATGAGCTTGCTAAAAAAATGCAGCTGGAAACTGATTCACACAGTTACAGGGGATATGTTTTTAAGATCATAGAGCTAATATTTACTGCTAGAAAAGGAAAGAAGAAAATAAAACCCTTAAAATATAATAAACCATGAAGTTAACACTTGTCAAGAGAATAATAATGAGGGTGGGATGAAAGAGAGGAATCAACGAGAGTATAAAACAATCAATTTTGCATGGTCAGTTAAATAAATGAGTAAAAATTGGAGTTTTATTAAACACTAAAGGGCTTATATTTTGGACATTAGAAGATATGGTTTGAATGTTTATCCTCTCCAAACCTCATGTTGAAATTTGATCCCCAATGTTGGAGGTGAGGCTGAGTGGGAGGTGTTTGGGTCATGGGGGCAGATCCCTCATGAATGGCTTGGTGCCCTCCCTGCCATAATGAGTGAGTTTTTACTCTAATGGTTCATGTGAGAGCTGGTTGTTTAAAAAGTGTGCCCCCTTCCTCCTCTTGCTCCCTCTCTCACCATGTGACGTGCCTGTTCCCCTTCACCTTCCACTACAGATGGAAGCAGTCTGAAGCCCTCACCAAAAGCAGATGCTGACTCCATGCTTCTTATACTGTCTGTAGAACTGTGAACCAAATAAACCTCTTGTCTTTATAAATTACCCACCCTCAGGGCTATTCCTTTATAGCAACACAAAAGAGACTAACACAGTAGAAGACAGCGTATTTTATTAACTAATAAATAATAAGAAATACTCCATTAATCAAAACAAAACAACAGAAAATCCTGGTATTTCTGAAACCATGGACTAGCTAGAAATAGAACATGATTTTCATTATCAAGGCTTGAAGTTCTGTTTTTAATGACTAAACTTATAAGACGTTTAGAGTAAGCTACAGAGATTGATCTATAATGCATCAGGCCCTATTTACATGCATACATAATGCTTTTTGGTTCACTTTACTTTAAAAGGATTTTAGATGTCTAATATTGTCATCAGTCACCAAGCCCTGTTATTTATTCAGTCAGAAATTATTCCTTCATTCCCATCCATCCTTTTCTCTTCAAGCTAACTACCACCACTGGATTTCTGTACCTTGTCACATCATTAATCTGGTTTATTTAGCATCAATCTGATGTATTTGTTTACAGGTCTTTCTACTTCTATTCTTCCTCCTTTCATAGTCACAGTGCACATAAATATCTCTTCCATCTGCCTAGAAGCTCCTTGAAGTCAAAGATCAGCACATAGCACTCGGAAATTTTTTACTGTATATGTAGATCAAAGATGAATGGATGGATGGAGAGATGAATGGAGAGAGTATAACATCCTCATTTAAGACACATTTGAACTACAAGAATAAATAGCTTTGTAACCATCAGCAAGTACCTCAATGATGAAACATTTAATTCATAATTGTCACAGGTTGAGTTTGCCAGAAGCAGGCAGAGTCTGCAACATAACAGGTTTATTAGTGATCAATTTCTGTGTAAGGAATGGGAAGGAAGGCGATTTGGGCAGAGTTAAGTAGTAAAACACCTACACCCTACACCGGCCCCATAAGGCCTTAGCCAATGTGACCAGGAGCTTTGGATTGCCTTTCAGAATTTCTGGCACCAGGTCTGAGCCTCTAAACCCTAAGTCAATCAGTCAGGGGACATAGGCTTGCCTGGTGTGGTGTAACCTCAGCTGTGGTATAACTTCGGGCCAGGTGGCTGAGACAGACACTGAAAGAGCTGTCAAATGGAGGCAGTCATCTGACCATAGTCCACATATTTGGGCAGCATATCCTACCTTGCTGGGGTACTAGCAGGTGCAGCTGCATGTCTTCCACACTGATGAACCTACTTTAATCTTGATTTACAAATCAGAAAAATCTAACAGATGAGATGATGATCTACTACAGCAAGCTATACAGTTTGCTGACACAAAACTTTTGTGCATTTTGGTACAGAGCTGATAACATATGTGTTGGTCAGTATACCATTTAGACAGCCCAGCTTAAGTAAGAAGAGACTGAGTGACCACTCAAGGACTTCATATCCTTCCTAAACCTGTGAAGCCCTTTGGAAAACACATCTTCTTGGTACACTATTCAAAATTCTGTTGATTATAATTGTGACATGCCCTCCTTACTTAGTCAAATATCCTCATGTCTAGCTATTATTTGTAAGTCAATCTCACTGCATATGTCACATATTACTCATCTACTACAATAAGTATTATTTGGATACTTAATGACTGAGGTGATCCAAAAAGGTATTTAAAACTATGGTTTCATTAAGAGGGAGAAAATTTAATGCAAGTAGATGATATTTTTATTTAGGAAGTAAGAGCTAGAATAAGTTCTCCAAGATTCTTTAAAATGATATTTATCTTTAAATAAGATCCAAACTTTAAAATGAAGAATTTTAAATAGTCTGCTGAAATTCTGCAACACTTTTATCAAAGCGCTTTTTATATTGGTTTATATTCAGTTGCCATAGTGAAAATGTTCAAGGTGTAGGTAAAGGTCAAACAAAATTAAATACTGAAATTAAGTGAAATTAAGGGTATTATAGTAAGGTAGTTCAATATAGTTAATGAAAGCAATTAAAGAATGCAGGAAAACAGTTTTATATTGGATGGAAACTTATAAATAGAATAAAATCTTTCCATTAGCTGTATTATTTGACTTTTATTTTTAACCTGAAGGAAGTAAATGAATTTTGATTTCTTATAACACCCTCAATAAGCCTAAAGGGTAAGGCTGAATTTTTCTAATGTGAAATTCCCAATATTATAGAAAACAATAGTTACAGAGGACTAATGACTACAATATTTAAATCATGTTATTATTGGGAAGGGGTACACAGTAGACTGCTGGGGCACCAATAATGCTCTATTTCCTGACCAAAGTTGTGGATACAAGAGCATGTGCTTTAGAGTGGTTTGTTAAAATATTCAAATATGCTTTATATTGTTTTTTATATTTTGTTTCAAAAAAACTTTCATAAGCAAGCAAAAATAATAATCAAAAAACTGACTTGTAAACCCAAATACACTCAAAATCATGTTTTTGTGATATTTGAAAATTAAAACTGGTATGGTTTCCACTAAGTATAAATTTAGAAGCAATTGGAAGTTTCTTTTAATCAACTAAATGGTTACTGAAATACTCCTGAGATTTCCCACTGCCTGCCTTTCAGCAACCACCATGCTACAATTCAAGATGACTCATTGTTAAATTTGCAGCAGATTTGAGCTAAGAATGGAGTCTCCACAAGATTAAAACATCCTAAAGAACAGTTCTTCTTCATCAGTAAAGGGAGCTTTGAGTACCTCCAAAGTTGCTTCTGGCTATCTGTTAGTGTCCCTTAGAGGTATATGTATCACTTCACCCACTTATTTTATATTTACATATATAAATATCTGTATGTATCTTACATATAATTGTTTTATTTCAACATATGAAGGAGGTACAAATGTTTTGTTACATGGATACCTTGTAATACCTTGTATAAAGCTTAGGTCTGAGATTTTAGTGTGTTCATAGCCAGAATAGTGTTCATTGCACATGATAAGTAAGTTTTTACTCCCCCTCTTTCTCACCCTCCCCCCTTCTTGATTTCCAATGGCCTTTACATCTCTTTGTGCCCATGTGTGCCCATAGATTAGTTCCCAATTATTAGAGAGTACATGTAGTGTTTCTTTTTCCATTCCTGAGATACTTTGCTTAGGATAAAGGTCTCCAGTTCCATCTGAGTTGCTGCAAAAGACATTATTTCATTGCTGTTTCTTTATCTACTCATGAATTGATGGGTACTTAGGTTGTTTCCCCATCTTTGCAGTTGTGAATTATGCTGTGAAAAACTTTTAGGTGCAGGTGTCTTTTTGATAAAATGACTTCTATCCTTTGGGTAGATGCCCAGTAGTGGGATTGCTGGAGCAAATGGCAAGTCTACATTTATTTTCATGAGGAATCTCCTTATTGTTTTCCAAAGAGGTTGTACTAATTTGCAGTCCCATAGATAGTGTGTAAGTGTTCCTTTCTCTCTGCATGTACACCAGCATCTATTGTTTTTTGACTTTTTAATAATGGTCATTCTGACAGTGGTAGTATCTCATTGTGATTTTAATTTGCATTTTCCTGACGATTAATGATGTTGAATAATTTTTCATATGTTTCTTGGCCCTTTGTTTATCTGCTTTTGAAAAACTCTTCATGTCTTTTGCCCACTTTTTGATAGGGCTATTCATTTTTTTCTTGATGATTTGTTTGAGTTATTTGTAGATTATGGATATTAGCCCTTTGTTGGATGTATAGTTTGCAAATATTTTCTCCCATTATTTAGTCTGTTGATTATTATCTTTTCTGTGCAGAAGCTTTTTACTTTAATGAAATACCACTTATTTATTTATGCTGTTGCTGTATTTGCCTTTGGGATCTTAGTTATAAATTATTTGCCTAGGCCAATGTCTAGAATAGTTTTTCCTATGTTTTCCTCTAGAATTTTTATGGTTTTATGCCTTACATTTAAGACTTTTATTCATCTCAAATTAATTTTTGCATATAAAAAGATGTAGGGGTCTTGTTTCATTCTTCTGCATGTGGCTATCCAGTTTTCCCAGCACTGTTTATTGAATAGGACTTCCTTTCCCTGGTGTATGTTGTCGTCTGCTTCGTCAAAGATCAGTCAGTTGTAGGTAGATGGTTTTATTTCTGGGTTGTCTATCCTATTCCATTGGTCTATGTCTCTACTTTTATACCAGCACCATGCTGTTTTGTTCATTGATGAGATGATCTTGTATCTAGAAAATCGTAATAGCTCCATCAAAAGACTCCTAGAATTGATAAATAAATTCAGTCAAGTCTCAGGTTACAAAATCAATGTACACAAAACAGTAGCATTTCTATATACTAATAATAGTCAAGTTGAGAGTCAAATCAAGGACTCAATATAATTTACAATGGTTGTAAGGAAAATACAATACCTAGGAATATACTTAACCAAGAAGTTGAAAGATCTCTACAAGGAGAAGCACAAAACACTGATGAAAGAAATCATAGATGACACAAACAAGTGGAAAAATATCTCATACTCATGGATTGGTAGAAACAACATTGTTAAACTGTCCATACTATCCAAAATGATTCATAGATTCAATACAACCCCCATCAAAAAATACCAATATCCTATTTCACAAATGTAGGAAAAGTAATTCTATGCTTCATTTGGAACCAAAAAAGAACCCAAAGAGCCAAAGTAATCTTAAGCAAAGAGAACAAATCTGGAGGCATTATTTTCAATAAATATTTAATCCAAACACTCCAGAAAGTCACATAAACAGCAGACATTAATTTATCTAAATTGTATTTGTCAACATTAGTACATTAACACTGTAAGTGGTTTGACTCTGGGTCTGATTCATTTTATGCTAATTTCCTCTATGTCATACATGTTTCTACCTCTTTCAAAAACAGGAAGAATATATATGTGTAAAATACTTTAAAATTCCTAAAATCTGACTCAATATGCCCAGGTGCAGCTTTCATAAATAGCTAAGTATATATTGATTAAATCTAGGATTAACGTCCATTGATTCCTCATTTCCAGTTTATTTTTGAAAGATTTTTTTTTTTTTTTTTTTTTGAGACAGAGTCTCACTGTGTTGCTCGGGCTAGAGTGCCGTGGCGTCAGCCTAGCTCACAGCAACCTCAGACTCCTGGGCTCAAGTGATCCTCCTGCCTCAGCCTCCTGAGTAGCTG
Organism: Lepilemur ruficaudatus; assembly: GCA_963574885.1. Lineage (NCBI taxonomy): Eukaryota > Metazoa > Chordata > Mammalia > Primates > Lepilemuridae > Lepilemur > Lepilemur ruficaudatus. The sequence goes on along the minus strand of CAUYRT010011875.1, from coordinate 6,229 downwards.
GGATTACAGGCATGTGCAAGATTTTTTTATAGTAAAATTCCCATTTAGGAATTTAAGGCAGCTCATGATCAAAAGTGTTTATGATTCCATACAAGGCTGAAAAAATGTTACTGTAGTATAAGAAAACATTCAATGTAATTATAAATTTTACATACTCAGTTTTAATATCAGATCTACACATTCTAAAATATGTTTTTCACCAGAAAATTTTTAGTTCATTTATGATAAAGACCAACTACTGATTTAGCTTTAAAATTATAATGGAATGGTTAATTAACACCTATCAATGAATAAAGTATAAATTATAATTTAATTGTTTATTATTTAAGCTCTCTGTAGACTCGCAAATTACCCGTGTATACAAGGTTCTTTTATATTTTTACCCAGTTTACAGTAAGAAAGTGTAGATAATCAAGTATCTTGCAATTTTCAAAAGTAAACAAATTATATCTAATTTTTTAAAGAAAAGGCCAAAAATTTTTCAAAGCCGTATCTTGCCCTTGATTAGAAAAACTGCTGATTATTTTGGGTTTTCAGTGCACAACTAAGTCAGGCACTACCCAGGAGTTCATGTGCCAAGCAATTCATAGAGAAACTTTTTCAATGGTAGCTCTTCTGCCAATGACACATCCACCAGACATCCCCACGCTGTTCTTACTACACATTTCTAATTTGCCTATCATTTAAAGCATAATGTGTGCTTTAGCCTCCATTAAAATATCAAGTTTTTAGTATACATGTAATGAATTTTATACCACATAGCATATCATGCCTTAAAAGTAATTTTATTGAATTTTTTAGTAAACTGACTATGTAATAGCAATGCAATCATGGTTGGTAAAATTGTTTCCCTTGGTATTATAGGTTGACAATACTGAAAGCACTATGCATGTAAACTAAATTTAACAATTAAATAAATGAATGGCAGATGATGGATACACATTTCTCACTGTTGCAACAAAAGGGTATAGACAGGAAGGAAGGATCCATGTATACTGGATTAGAACGGGACAGATCAGAGTGAACTCATGTTTATCTTAATACAGATATAGATATATCCATACAAAAATTCATAGGTCTGTGCATATGCAGGGGTTAGTATGTACACATATATTTCCTTGTTATGTCAACTGAGAGGGCCTAAAAGCATTGACACCCCGGTGGCAATGAAAACACCTGTGTCCATTTGCCAACAAATAATACCATTCTCCAAGAAAAAAGATTAGGGCTCCTTAGATAAATAGTTGATTCTACGACTAGAACAAGTAATAAGCAAGATGGACCTGAACCATTTTGTAGTGATAGAAAGTAAGAAAGTACAATATTCAAAAATAACCACAAAGGTGGGAGCATTACAAAAGAACACAAGAGACTGCAGAAAGAGTTTTCAATGAGCAAAGTTGGACCAAATTGAGCAACAAAATGCAGTGTGATATTATACATAATCATATAAAGTAAATATCAGAGTTCATAGTGATTTAAGTGAATTGAATAAATAAAAAATAAAGAGGGGAGAATAAACAAGTCTCCCTTGAAGAAAAATTTGGAATAATATATGTAGAGAGCACCCCAAACATAGAGACAGTGTTTGATATACACCTCTGCCGGTGCACTGAGTGCAGCCAGTTGGCCCTGTGCTGTAAAAAGCATGTGACCAAGTTTCTCACGTACATGATGAATTTCTTCAGTGGACTAAACCATTTAGACAGCTGATAAAGGAAATGAGCTTCAAAAAGAAGATTGATGAAATTAATGGAAAGGGGTGCTTTCTATGAAATTGTTATCAAAGTAAAGAATACTAGCCAAATTTATGCAATTAAAATACTCAGCTAGTGGAAAATGCTTTAAAAAGTGGAGAATGCTGCTCATTTCCAAGGAGAACTCAATGTGTTGGTGAATTGTGATCATCAGTGGATCACTTCATTATTACTATGCTTTTCATCTTGAAAATAATTTTTCAAGATGCTTAAAATGTTCATGCTTTCAAGATGAAAAGCATTTGTGCTTCATAATGCATTTCTATGGGAGTGGTGATTTACTGGCACTGCTTAGTAAATTTGAAGGAAACTTTCCAAATGATTTGTCAATATTCTACATTGGTGACGTGGTATTATCCATAGATTCTATCCATAAACTTAATTATATCCACAGAGACATTAAACTTAATGGTGTTATTTTGAATATGAAAGGTCATATTCCCTGTGCTGACTCTGGGTCATGACTGAAGATAAATGATGAAATATCTGTTTGGTCTTCTGTGGCCATAGACACACCTGACTACATCACACCTGAGATTCTATATGCAATGGAAGATGGCATGGGTGAATATAGCCCCAGAATATGACTGGTAGTTTCTAGGTGTCTGCATATATAAATGCTATATGGAGAAACAGTTTTATACAGAATCATTAATGGGAACCTAAGGAAAGATCATAAACCATAAAGAATAATTCCAATTTCCTTCTTACATCATGAATATACCTATAGAAGCAAGAGGCATGATTCACAGACTGATCTTCAGAGGAGAGTGTCATCCAGGGCAAAATGAAATGAAGGATTTCAAAAGCATGTCTTTTTTAAATATATAAATTGAGAAAATATTCAAAACCTGTAAACACTTTGTATTTTGGGTGTTAGCAATTCTTCAGACACATCTAACTTTGATATGGTTGACAGTGTTTTCCGGATTACATTTACCATTCATTGTTCACTTTTTTCATTTTTTTGAACTCATGTAACTCTTTCCTGATGCAGTCCAAAAAATACATTAATCAAAAATGAGGATTTACAGTGGGATTTAGAGAACAGTTTTCAAATTGAAGGTTATGTAAAAGAATAAGGACCCTAGCAAGAGAAACTAGAACTGAGTAGGAAGTTATAAGAAAACACACAGACTCTATAGCGCTGTCATTGTTGACCTTGTGTCACGGGAAATTCAAACTAAAATTAAAAATTAAATGAAGAGAAAATATAAATAAATAAACTACAGGTAAAATATTTGATTTCAATAGGCTCAAGTGACAACTTGAGGATACAGCAACGCTTCACCAAGAGCATGGTGATTTCATGCCTAGATTGAAAGTACCAAATTGTGAGGCCATGTGCTCTTTCACGTTTAGACAGCCTAAAATTCCCTGCCAAAGAATTCAAATATGCCTATCAGTAGCAAAAGCTGGCCCTTCTGGAGTTCGTACAACTCAGTGAATACATGACAGAATCCTATTCCCCAAAGCGGGTTTTCTGAAAGCATAGTGAAAAAGAGAAAGGAATGGAAGTGGCCATGCAGGAAACTGACTTTTTGAAACAGGAAATCCCCAAACCTGAGATTTTCAGGAAAAAGCTAGAAGCTCAGCTTGAGGATGCCAATATTGAGACTTCAAAGGAACACAGATTTTGTGAATACAGACAAAACTCCTCTGAACAAATAGAATGCTTGAGGTTCTCATGATAAAGCAATAAGGCCAGTGATCACGTGCCACTTTAGAACATGAGCAAGTGATTTCTAAAATAAAATCTGAACTTGAGAAGAAAGTCTTATTTTGTAAAGAGAAATGCATTGGACATGAAGCTTCCCATGTTTTAGAAGCAAAGAAACAAAAAGAGAGAGAGAGAAATCCCAAAATGGAGTTGTGTGATTCAGAAAGCCATCAACAGAAAGAAATATTAATGCTGACAGAGAAATTATAGAAGTCAAAAGAAGAATGGCATAGTGAATGGAAAAGGCAGAAGACACAGTAAAAGGGGTGTGTGTGTGTAGAATAGGCTACATGAAAAATAAAGAGCAATGAGATCTGAAGAAAACAAGAAATTAAGTGGTAAATGAAAGACTTTACTCTGTTATGGATAAATTAACAGCTCAAAATAGACAATATAAAGATGAGCTTAAGGATTTGGCAGATAAGAGTAGGTTGCTTGCTGTGAAGCTTAAATTGCAGAAACTATTCAGTGGACCAGTGATGAGAAATATTCCCCTGGGATAGGTTCACGTTCCTAATGCTAAGATGAACAAGCTCAAAACTCTCAGAAGTTCTAGTCTGGAAAAGAAAATGCTGGATTCACTTTGGAAAGATTATACTCAGAAGCTGGATATGACTATAGGGCTAGAATTGTAGTCTGCTTTTGTGGCGGGCAACTAGGTCACACATCAAGGTTCGAAAATCTACCAGAGTAAGGAAATACGGGCAAAGGACTTATGCGTTTATATGTGACTGTATATTCTTTCTGTGCTTGTGTGAATATAATGTTTCACATAAAGTTACATCTTTGAAATAGCTACAAGAAATTATAGATAAAGAATTGTTGATAATGATCTTTCAGATTCATCATAGTCATCATGGAAAACTTTTCTATTGTGATAAAGTACATATAATATAAAATTTATCATTTCAACCATTTTTAAGTATACAATTCTATAACATTAGGTATATTCACATTGTTGTACAACAATTATCTTGACAACATTTTCATCTTCTCCCACTAAAAGTCCACATTCATTAAAAAACAACTCCCCATTGTCCTCTACTCCCAACCTCTGGAAACCATCATTCTATACTTCGTGTGAATTTGACTACTCTAGATACCTCATACAAGTGGAATTATACAACAGTCATCCTTTAGTGACTGGCTTATTTCATTTAGTAAAAGGTCTTCAAGGTTCATCCATGTTGTAGCATATATCAGAATTTCTTTCCTTTTTAAGGCTAAATAATATCCTATTGTATTTATAACTGATATTTTGTATAGCTGTTCTTCTGTCAATGGACACTTGGTTTGCTTCCACCTTTTGGTTATTGCTAATAACACTGCTGTCAACATGGGTGTACAAATATCTGCTCACATCCCTGCTTTCACTTCTTTTAGATATTTACTCAGAAGTAAAATTGGTGGATAATTTGATAATAGTGTTTAATTTCCTTGAGGAAGACAATATCATTTCTCATAGTAGTTGCACCATTTTACAATCCTACCAGTAATGCACAGAGTTCCACTTTCTCCATATCCTCATCAATATTTGTTATTCTACTTTGGTTTTGGTTTTTAGGGTTTTTAGTTTGTTTGTTTGTTAATAATAGCCATCTTAATGGGTGTGAAGTAGTATCTTATTATGGCTTTAATTTGCATTTCTCTAATAATTAATAATGTTGAGAATCTTTTTATATGTTTTTGGCCCATTTGTATATTCTTTGGAAAAATGTTTATTCAAGTCCTTTGCTCATTTTTATCCATGTTGTTATTGTTGTTAAGTTGCAGGGGTATTTTTAAAATATATTGTGTATAAGGAAGCCTTATTAGATATATGACTTACAAATATTTTCTCCCACTCCTTAGATTGCCTTTTGACTCTGTTGATACTTTCTTCTGATGCATAAACTTTTCTAGTTTTGATAGTGTCCAACTTAACTACTTTTCTTTTGTTGCCTGTGCTTTTGTGTCATATCCAAGAAATCATTGCCATATCCCATTTCATGCAGTGTTTCCCCTATGTTTTCTTCTAAGAATTTTAAACTTTTATATGTGGTATAAGTTAATTTTTTTTTCAGCATGTGAGTATACATTTTTCCCAACAGTGTTGAAAAAACTGTCCTTTCCATATTGAATAGTGTTGGTCCTCTTGTTAAAAATCACTTAACCACGTACAGCAAGGTTTATTTCTGGGCTCTCTATTCTATTCTACTGATCTAAATGTCCGTCATTATGCCAATACCACATTGTTTTGACTCCTGTATCTTTGTGGTAAGTTTTGAAATCATAGAATATGAGACCTCAAACTTTGTTCTTCTTTTTCAAGATTGCTTTGGCTATTTGAGATTTCATATGTATGTTAGGGTGAATTTTCTCTATTTCTGCAAAAAAAAATTTATTGTGATTTTGGAAGGATTGCATTGAATCTGGAGCTCACTTTAGATAGTATTGACACATTAACACATTAACAATATTAAGTATTCTTTTTTTTTTTTTTTGAGACAGAGTCTCACTCTGTTGCCTAGGCTAGAGTGAGTGCCGTGGCGTCAGCCTAGCTCACAGCAACCTCAAACTCCTGGGCTCAAGCAACCCTTCTGCCTCAGCCTCCTAAGTGGCTGGGACTACAGGCATGCGCCACCATGCCCAGCTAATTTTTTCTATATATTTTTAGTTGGCCAATTAATTTCTTTCTATTTTTAGTAGAGACGGGATCTCACTCTTGCTCAGGCTGGTTTCGAACTCCTGACCTTGAGCGATCCTCCCGCCT
>CAUYRT010011874.1:0-33311 GCA_963574885.1 Lepilemur ruficaudatus | reverse complement strand
GTTGCCCGGGCTAGAGTGAGTGCCGTGGCGTCAGCCTAGCTCACAGCAACCTCAAACTCCTGGGCTCAAGCAATCCTTCTGCCTCAGCCTCCTGAGTAGCTGGGACTACAGGCATGTGCCACCATGCCCGGCTAATTTTTTTTCTATATATATCTTTAGTTGGCCAATTAATTTCTTTCTTTCTATTTATAGTAGAGACGGGGTCTCACCCTTGCTCAGGCTGGTTTCGAACTCCTGACCTTGAGCGATCCGCCCGCCTTGGCTTCCCAGAGTGCTAGGATTACAGGCGTGAGCCACCGCGCCCGGCCTATTTATTTATTTTTAAATAAAATGTAAATAGGATTTTTGAACAAAAGCTTCTCGAACCCGCTTTATAACGTTTTATGTGTTATTTGTAAATATATGTATATTTATATTTTATGAATAAATCATTTATTTTGTGGACACATATGTTTTATGAATATATTATTTTATATTTATTTATATTTTATATATTTCGAAACATATTTAATTATATCTAACTTACATTGAAATATTTAACATGGTTTAAATTTCATATAGCTTCATAAAACCCAGAATTTAATTTGATAAGCAAGAATCAATAATCATAATAATAACAACAATGTTAAACTTCTAGGTAAATCCAGGACTATGGGATGTTGAACCATGAATAATATATCAGATGTGTCACAATGAAAACTATCTGAAGGAGATATTATTTATTTTCTACTATCTTCACCAAATAACATTGTCTTTCCTAGAGAGAAATATTCACACTCTTTGCTATATATAAAGAATCAGAATATCCAAGGTAGGGCCCAGCAATTTACATTTTAAATATCTCTTAGATATTTTGTTTTCATATTTAAGCCTGAGAGCCTATGGTCTACATACCCTGGTATAGTTAGGAACAGGGTGTATATTTAGTTGATAGAGATATACACAGGATGTACCCATCAGATACACTCTACAAATGAGCATCTAACTCAGGGATTCTAGGAATTCTAACCAAATATATTCATACTTGAGGTGAGTTTTTTAACAACAAGCATGAAGTAGGGACAAAGGAGGTCCATGTGTATAAGAGCTATAGATATAGTCTGGAAATATAGAATACAGAATTTGAATAACTCCATTATTGGAGCTAATTGTGCCTAGAGGTAGGGCATGTTGGAAAGTGGTGGTAGATGAAGCCAACAGAGTCCTTACACAGGTTATGTCAAGCTAAAGAGTATAAAATCAATCCTAAGTGGGAGTTATTAAATGGTTTTAACATGGGTGATGTCATAATGTGGTTTGTATTGCTTTCTTGGCTTATTTGTGCATCTGTCCATCCATCCTTCCATTCACCCACCCTTCCATCCATTAACTTACCTACTTATCTATTTGTGGCCAACTCCCTCAGCCTACTACTGGAGAAGAATATGAGATGAAATTTGCAATTGAGAAAAAAAGTTACTGACAAGTTTGGGGAATGAACAACGGAGCTATTATTTTATACATAGAGTTGACCATTTTTTGTGAGTTGCTCTAGAAGGGAGGAATAATACAATTGGCTGTAATATGTCATGAGGCAAATTTCCTCTCTAGTATTTGTAACTCTTTTCAAAGTACCCACATGTCAGAAATCTCATAAAAGTATTATCCATTACTAAAAAGAAAAATAAATTTGCCATTAGCTAATTTGAAATACACCAGAGAGAAAGGGAGAGCCGTTTCTCTGATTTTCCATTGATTTTTCTTCAATGAATATCAGCCTGCAATGAGTAACTGAGAATGCCTTCTTCTTGTGGTATGCACTCTTTTCTCATATGCTTGCTTTCACTCAATTTTGTTATCATTTCTAAAGAGGAGGAGAGAAGCAAGCTTTTACCTTAGGTCATCTTAAGATAGCCTTTAATGAATGATTGAAGAGTTCCAAGAGCATTAGTAACATCACCGCAATCAGATAATGTAAGATTTATATACTACTCTGTGTAATAGTCAAAATGATAAATTACCTGGGTACTGTAATTGAGGGGCATAAATATAGAATTCTGGGAATGAGTTTAATTTGATCACATAATTTTAAGTGATGCACATTAGCGATTAATGTATTATGCTCAAATATAATTTGGGTTATATAAATTTCCACAGAAATGCCATATTAAATATTCATGATTAGCATTAACTTAATAAATATAAAATAAATTATTGTCAAACCAATTATTTTTAAATTACTCGTGATTTATAAATAATGCATACAGTGTGTCAAAAATTAATAAATATTTTTAAATAACAGTTCCTTGGTATGGTAGAGTGTTTGCACAGAAGGCCACAATAATTTCTGCTGTGTTTTGTAGTTTACCTTCACAGATTCTCCTCTCAAGAGATTGGGGCTTATTTGTTCACTCCTTGACTCTGGGCTGGCTTTGTAACTTGTTTTGTCCAATGTAATGGTGCAAAATCGACTTTGGGAAATTCTAGGCTTTTCAGCTTCTTGTCTTGTCCTCTTAAAATGTTTCCTGAAATCAACATGTGAAGATATGTATTCTCTCATTTTCCATATTTATCTTTATTCTTTAGAAGCACAACAGACAATTTAAATATAGTGAGGAAATATCAGACAAATAGATAATAAAAAGAACTATTTAGGACAGGAGCTAATATTTTGGAGTATGTACTATGTGCTGAAAATAGTACTAAATATGATTTACATTTATGTTGGCTAATCCCATACAATATGACACACACACATACACATACATATATATGCACATATATATATATATGTAAAGCTATATCTACTTTATATTTGTGGGGAAAAAAGCACAATAAACATGAATAACTTAACCACTGTTACATAATCAGAACTGAAAACAAGCATAACTGTGTCTGATTTCAGAAGATAACTTTTATTCAGTAGAATGTAGTATAAGTGAGATATTTTCCTTTGTGTATCTTTAATATTTATAATTTCCATGCAATTAGTAAATAAATATATATTGAACATTTACCACATATTAGATACTTGGTTAAACCTTGGTGCTACAATTGTGAACAAAATAGAAATACGATCAGAGCCTCCTTGGGATTATATTTAAGCACTGAGAAAACATTGGTAAGTCATCAAACAAAAATATTATACTTATAATTATTTTTATTTTAATTATATATTTGCATTTGGAGACATAGTTTAGATTGAGCATCAACAAAAGCTGCTCTTGAGGTGCTATGGTTTGAATGTTCCCTCCAAAATTCATGTGGAAACTTAATCCCTACTCTGGCAGTATCGAAAGGCCAGGAATTTAAGAAGTGGTTGGCTCATAAGGGCTTTGCCTTCGTGAATAGATTAATTCATTCATAGATTAATTAATTAATGAGTTATCATGGTATAGGAACTGGTGGCTTTATAAAAAGAGGAGGAAATACCTGAACTAGTGAACAGCTCTCCTGTTGATGTGATGCCCTGTACTACCATCAGCAGATAAAATGTTACCAGATGTGGCCACTCAACCTTGAACTTCTTCACCTCCGTAGCTGTAAGAAATAAATTACTTTTCTTCATAAATTACCCAGTTTTGGGTATGCTGTTATGAGCAACAGAAAAAGGACTAAGACAGGAGTAATATTTTAGGCATGAAGAATGATTAGATATTAATTAGGAGAATTGTGGAGGGAAGACCATTTCAAGAAGAAAGAAAAGCAGTTTTATGCACACCAAGTTAAAAAAAAAAAAAAAAAAAAAAAAAAGCTCCATACTCTCAAGCAAGAAACTAAAAGTCACTGAAAACGATGGACTTGGAGGAAAAGAGAAAGAAAAAGTATGAGAGAGAGAGCTTGGGAGGTACACAGAAGCCAGATATTGCACGAGCCTGAAGGACACAGTAAAAATTATGTATTTTCTAAGGATTACTGACAATCATCAATGATCTTTAAACAGCTTACTAAACAATTACATTTTTCGTGCGAAGATTTTGATTTCTGTTTCTGCATCCACTGGCTGAATGGAAAAGAATCTGGCTAGAAGAGACAAGAGCCCCAAATAAAAATAATTTGGCTTCATTAAACACTGAAGTTATCATTGTAGATGCCTTCTTTTTAACTGATATGAAGAACTTTCCAGATGATGTAACCAGTTGTGTTTTTGCAGGATCCCAGGATTTTTGCATCTTTTAACATTACCACATAATGGCAATTTATTTCTAAGGTGATTGTATTAATACTAATTTGTAAACTCAGGAATAGCATATAAGTTATCATTATCTCAAATTCCTGTTAATAGTATGATGAGAAGTTCATAATTCATAACTTGATAAGAATTAAACATTAATTTATTTTTATTTTTTTCTAAATTTTTAGAATGTTAACAATCTCTTAATATTTTGCTGACCAAAAAGATAGCCTATTAAACAATTTTTCTATTGAAAAATTTTCATCAAAAGATTTTAATTTCTTTTACATTTGGTACTTAATCCGTCTAGAATTGATTTTTGTGTACAGTATGAAGCAGAATAGAATTTTCTTTACTATTTTCTACATTGGTAGCCAATTTCCTCAATATCATTTGAATAGTCTTTTCTTCCTTGTTTTTGCTTTCTACTGCTCTAATAATAAATTGCCAAAAATCTTAGTGGCATGAAACATTTATTATCTTACAGCTTTATAGGTCAGAAGTCTTACACAAGTCTTGCCAGACTAAAATAAAAATGTTGACCAACTGCATTCTTTCTGGAGACGATAAGGGAATTGCTCTTTTTGCTCTCTAGTAGTTGGCCAAATTCCTTTCTTTGCAGCTGTAGGACAGAGATTCCCAATTTCCTGCTGGCTCTAAACTGAGAGTTGTTTTCAGCTTCTAGAGGCTGCTACGTTGCATGGCTTAGCTTCTTTCTGCCACGTTCAAAGCCAGAAACAGAGAGTCAAGTCTTCATCTTACATCTTTCTCACTTGGAAAGATTCTCCACTTTAAAGAATCCATGTGATTAGACTGAGTCCACCAGGATAATGCAGGACCATCTCAAGGTTTGTACCCTTCATTATGTCTGCAAAGTTCTTTTTTGCCATGTAAGGTAAACATCAAAATCCACTGATATTCACATGTTCCATGCATTATGCCATGCACATCTTTGAGAAGCCATAAGCCAGCCTATCACACCCTTCCAACGACTTTAGATGACACTTGTGTGTTATATATATTTTTTTCATAAATGAGTTGGCCTCTTAGGCATTCTATTTCCTTCATTGTTCTAGTTTAAGAGATAATAGCTGAGAATTTCCCCAAATTGAGAAAAAAAGCACAATCCACATGTTGAAAAAGGAAAATAAATCCCAAGCAGGATAAATACAAAGAAAATCATGCCTTAGTACATCATAGCAAAACTATGAAAAAGCAGAGATAAAGAAAATAATCTTAAAAGCATCCAGAGAAGAAAGGCCCATTACCTTTGAGGTACTAATAATAATGAGGGCTGATACAAATAATTGATATTATAGGCAATGGCATCATATTCTTAAAGTGCTAAAAGGAAAAACAAAGGCAAACAAAAAATGCCAAATTAAAATTTTATACTTGATAATTTTTTTTCAAAAATAAAGAAAAATTAAAGACAGACCAAACTTTACAGAATTGTCATAATAACTATATGCTATAGGACACGGTGTGCATTGTGAGGAGAAAGGGCAAGCCTCTAAGCCCCGCTGGGGATAGGCAATAATATAAAATGTAACACCAAAATGTTTGTACCCTCGCAATATCCTGAAATAAAAAAACAGAAAAACTAGGAAATTATTCAATCTAAAATATGATGATCCCATGTTCAATTTTGCATCTACAAGAGTGAACAAAGAAATTGAGAAGGGGTGAAAATGAAGAGACTCAAGGGCAACCAAAGGAGTGTCACATGCAACAACAAACCCAGTGTTTGATGTCCTGAATGTTATTCACATTTGCTATGTGCCTGGTGATCATGAAGCCTGTCTCCTATTTAATAAATCAGAAGGTACTACTGCTTATTTCAAAGAACAGTTAGGCTGTTCAAGCAAACCTTCTAATTCTGGATTTTTTCATCTTTTTAACTGTGTTTTCTCAATCTTGGGGAGAGTCAAGTGCACAAAAATTTCAGTGAATTTTGATGACAAGGACCCACCCACTTAAGTCCCCAAGGAAACCCATTCCTTCTCTTGCTTTTCCCTCCTCTGCATTGAATTTTTGAAGAATCTTTTGCTTTCCTCAATGAACACTATTCTTACTCCTCTTTCCTCCCTCATTTCCTTCTTTCTGACACTGCTGCTTTCTTACTGCCCCAGAAATTGCTTCCTAAAAGTTCCTGCTTGCTAGCACTGTTCATTGTCTAAGCTAGGGAGAGATGGTTTCTCCACAGTATTATGCAGTCTGAATTCAAGGCATCATCCTGCATTCTGGATTCAAGGCATCATCCTGAATCATCTGGCATTTAAGTTGTTATAGCAATTGGGGCTGCTAAAACAATCTATCTTAGACTGGGCAATTTATAGCGATAAGAATATAATGCTCATGGCTCTGGAAGATGAGAAGTCCAAGATCAAGGAGCCAGTAGATTCCGTGTCTGGTGAGAGTCCTCTGCTTCATAGATGGTGCTTTGTTATGTCTCACAAAGCAGAAGTGACAGGAAGAGCAAACATCACCCTCAAGTTCTTTCGTAAGGACACTACTGTCATTCATGAAGGTGGAGGCCTCATGACCTGATCATCTCCCAGATGGCTTCACCTCTTAATACTATCGTGTTTGGAGTTAAGTTCTAACATATGAATTTTGGAATCATGCAAATGTTTAGAACAGACCATCTGGCTTTGTAGGCAAATGTTCTTTATTACCTGCCCCATTTTTTTCTTCAGACACTCATGCTCTAGGCTGGAAAACATGCAAGAAACATGACCATATGACTGAGGTGCACACCAAGCAACCTTCTCCATTGACCGCCAGCCAGTGTTCCCAGATAGGTGTTTCTACAAGCTAATTCTCTCCTACTTTTGAGTGCATTCCTGCCCAGCCAGGTTATTTCTTGAAGGAGTGTAGGGCAATAATTTCCCTTATTCCTCATCAGAATAGTTGATCCTAATGCCTGCAGAGTCCAACATTGAATCCAAAACTCCTTTCTGATATATTCATTTTAGTAGATTTTCATGTCAAATAGATTCCTGATACTTTTTTGACAATTCTGTCCCTGAGGTGACCCCAACGCCAACCATGCCACGCTTGTCCCTCTGTCAAGAAAACTTCCTACATCACTCTCAACATTTCACCGCTTAGTAACTGTACCTCACCTCAGTTGTCATGACCTGATCTTGCCAGCCAGGACCCTACATATATTTTTTGATTTGGGAACAAATCAACACCTGTTTTTATTTTTTACTTCTTAGCACATTCTATATTTATTAATATCGGTATTCTGTAGGAGACTGTGAGGAACTTAACAGCAGGGAATCTCCACCTGTCTCATAGGCATGATATATCACATAAATAAGGTTTCAATAAATATTTGTTCAATGAGAAAAAATGGGAATATTTGGGACAAAGATGACAATATATTAACAATAATTGTTTCTGGGTGATAGTTACATGTTTTACTATTCTTATTGACTTGTTTCTCTGCAGTTACTATATATATACTTATTTAAAATTATATATTATATGTATATAATTTCAAAACATAAGAAAATAAAAAGCATTCTCATGATGATATTATTTTACTATAGATTTTCTTAAATCAGTCACATGTTTTTGACATTATACGTGACATGGTAAATAAAACTAAGTGATATTTTTGACCTTTTCAGGGGCTATTTACCTTATATTCCTGGTTTCTTGCTGTATGATTTTTTCCCTACTCAATAATTAATTAAATTTATGACATGTTCTTATAATTATATAAGAAATTCAATACTTTGTCAAATTAATGATTAAAAGGCATGAGTTTGGCCTACCCTACTTTGCCAATTTAAGTTCTTTTTACATGTAAATATTAAAATATCATAATATTTTTTTTCAATTTTCACATGGCTTGGATTGACATTTTACTTGTATGAAAGATGTAAAAAATTGTTTTAGAATGGATATTTTTCTGATAATTATATGATTTGGGGTTTTTCAACCTAATTCTCTCAAATGTGTGTTTGTGTTTTTTTTTATTTAAATGCCCCCAAAATTAGTGTCCTATGTAACTAGTAAAACCGAGAATATTGATAGATATTTAAAAAGAAGTTTCTCATTACTGAATATACAATGTATTCAGACTGTTAATAATTGTACGAAAAGTATACATGGATTCACATTCATAGATACAAAATTATAAATATTAAATACATGCCTATAATAAAAAAATTGTAGGGCTTGTAGAATCTCTAACAAATCTATTATTGCTTATCACAATGCTTATTTATATTTCTTATGTTACATTTATAACATAAGGGAGTATAGATCTCCTTTTGAGATATTGAGAGATGCATTTTTGGTTGTAATTACAGGAAGTGAAAATTGCAAATACAGAGAAAAGAATCACAAATTAAGATAAAGTAATGTGTTTGGAGTTAGAAAGGGAAAGAAGGTAGGAGATTCAGTTAAAATTATATGACATTAGAACAATCATCAACAGCAGTAAATCTGTAATATCTGTCTGAAATATGAGCTCCTCTTCTCAGCTGGTTCCTGCTTTACAGGTTAAGTATGAGCATGTGGGAAAATAGGGGTCCTTTGTCCCAGAGACGCTAACACTAGAACATTTGCTCAAATTATGCGTTTAAAACTAGAAAGCGTTTGTTTAAGAGTAAGAATAATTGAAATAGCTTAATGTGATAAAACACTCTAACTTTTAAAAGCTATTTTATAACCTTGGAAAAAAGAATTTAAATCAGAAACTTTATATTTTTAGAACCAAATCTTTTGTTCTTCCCACATGGACAAGCCATTACTGGAAGGTGTCATACTTACTTTTACTTTTGTCAGTCAAACTAAGTCTGTAACACTTCATGATGCTAAGAATTATACGCCAAATCTGAAATAGGAAAAGACAATACTTGTTAACTGATACACATAATTTTTAAATATGACTCTTTTCTCATCTTCATTAATAATATGAAGTAACGGTCTAACAGAAACATATGCAAGCTTTTTGTTTAGTGTAGTTTTGTTTTTTAAACAGAGATTCATTATTTGTATGAAACATCCATTCTTACTTATAGAATCCCTCATTTTTGAAAGATATTTAAAATCATTTTTGAAAAAGAAATACGACTTACAGAAAGCTTAAAATTGAATTAGTTCCTTTTAGTGAAGGAAAATAGTTTTAACTGTAGTTTATTTTCTACAGATATATTCAAAATATGAAATATTACTAGATGTGGTGGGATGGGCCTGTAGTCTCGGCTACTTGGGAGGCTGAGGCGGGACAACAGTTTGAGCCCAGAAGTTTGATGTTACAGCTAGCTATGATCATGCCACTGTCTATCCCAGGCAACAGTGAGACCTTGTGTCCAAAAAGACATATGTTAAATAAATATTAAATATTTTATCAGTGAAACCCATACACTTAAACTAATATCTATGTATTTTAGATTTATGTATACTTTAGATTTATAGTTTAAATTATGTAAGCTATTTAAATTAAATATCAAGTGCAAAGGAAATTCTAAATTTATAAATGACATGGAAATACCTATTCATACAATTTATTCATTTTCTTGTTGTTACATTATCTTGTGTTAACCCTTATTCCAGAACAAACCTTATGAGATTTCTCAATGTTTAGTTAAAAAAATGAAGAACATCCATAATAATAAAAAAATTAAAACAAACAAAAAATGAGTAACAAAGAAACTTTAAGAGAAGCAAAATGAAACAATAAATATATAGGCTATGGAGAGTCTATAAATTCAGATGTAAATACAAGTGTTATGAAAAACAAAAAGAGGTAGAAGTTGGAAGCGTTAAGTCTAGTCAAATGCCATTCTATTTCTCTAGATCTTTTTAAGGTTTGGGGTCATTTTCTGGTTTGGGCTCAAAGATAACCGTAACTATTCTGTTGACTGCAGATTCTGGAGTTGGGTAAAAATCAGCTAAGAGATAGCACAAAGGGTCAAATTTTAAAACAGCAAGCAAACAAACCAATAGAAAATGCAAATAGCAACAAGATAGAAACTGGTAGTATTTGGCTAGAACAAATGGGTATGGAATAGAAGGTAGGAAGTGAAGTTGCCTCTGGAAAGATATGCTAGACATAGAAGTTCTTCTGACCTTGCTGCAGGTAGGGAAATATCTGTAGAGTTGCTGCGCTGTTCAGACATACCTCCCTTAGACTGCCACCTACAGGCGGAAACTGTCTAGAGCACCGCTGTGATTTCTAAACAGAAACCTTAACCCTTTAGACCATACTCTGGAGCTGGCTGTGCAACTACTTTGGCCCAAGTATAGCATGTTCATGTTCCTTGATCTGGTTTAGCGAGGATGAGTTCTTAATTTTCCAAGAAAAGTATGATTTATATTTTAGAGATTGATAAATCAGACTTCTTCAATAATAGTATTTCTTCTGCAAAAGACACTGTTGAACAAATAAAAAGGCACTCTGCAGACTGAGAGAATATATTTGCAAATAACATATCCAACAAAATTATGCGTGCAGGATATATAACAAATCCTTAAAACTCAACAATAATAAAATAAATCATTTTGTTGAGAAATGTGCGAAAGATAAAGAAAAGTATTTCACCAGGAGATGTAAGAATTGTAAATAACAATATCACTATCCCTTACAGAAATAAAAATTAAAAAAATAAATAAATAAAAGTGTCACAATGAGACATAATTTCATGGCTAATAGTATAGCTAAAATAAAAATAATATTGACAATACTAAGCACTGGGGAAAGCATGGAACAACTCAAACTCTCAAATATCACTGGTCAGAATACAAAATTGCAGGGACACTCTAGAAAATAGTTTGGCATTTTTTATACAGTTAAATAGTTAAACATGCACTTAAGTATGACCAAGTAATCTCACTGTACAGTATTTATCCAAAAGTAAACTTATGCTCACAGGAAAGACTTTACATGACATTTTGAAGCATATTCATATTGCCAAAATGAATAACCCAAATATCCTGCAAGAGGCTAACAAATAAACAAATGGAATACTATAGACAAGGGGATGGAATGAAATACTATTCAGCAATAAAAATGAATACAATTTTGATTAATGTAACAATTTGAAAGAATGCATTATGCATTATGCTGGGTGGAAGAAGCTAGTCTCAGAGGTTATATATTCCATTTATACTGCATCCTTGAAAACGACAAAAGAAACATAAATAACTATAGGGATTGAAAATAGGTCAGCGGTTGAACACGGTTTGTTGGGTGGGAGAAGGATATGAATATAAAGAGATAGCAAAAGTTGTTTTGGGAGGTGAGGGTCCTATTCTATATTCTAATTATAACGGTTACATGAATCTATACATGTGTTACAATTCCTACAATTGTACATGAAAAAAATCAATTTTACTTATGATAATAAAAATAATGATGGAAAGAAGTCCATCTCAGATCAGACATTTAAATTACATTGTTAAAATGGTATTTTCAGAGTTAAGTTATATAGTCATTTTGCCTCTAGATTCAAAATCTTTTCTGAAAAAAGAATTAATTAAACTAACAGCTTTCAATCATGTTTTGTGAATTTCAGCCACAAACTCAGTAATCTTAAGGCCCTTCTTGATGACAAAAAAATCAGATTTACAAGAGCAAAGGAGATGAGAATAGAGGTATTGGATTCAGTTAGAGAAATCAACTGCTTTAAATTTCTTATTATACTAATATTACATAGTCCTTTCAATAGACAAAATATAAGTAGCTTTATTTTTAGATTCTTGACCATTTTATGAATGCATGGTCACAAATCATCAGTGATTATTTTGTGTGTATGTGAAAAAGCAATTTATTTCTTTTTTTCTCTTTTTTATTTCAGCGTATTATGGGGGTACAAATGTTTAGGTTACGTATATTGCCCTTGCCCTACCCGAGTCAGAGCTTCAAGTGTGTCCATCCCACAGTGGTGAGTGACTCTTTTTGCATTGTTTTGTTTTTATCATCAAATGGAAATTACTTTTTGGTTTAAAATGTTTTCTAATTTCCCTGAGAGTTGGCAAAGAATGTGGTCTGTATTCTTTGATCAGATGTCTTGTTTTTCCTTTTGCTCATCTCTGCTTATCTTTAATTTTTAAAAATGCTATTTTATTAGCCCCAAGCTTCTTTTTCTCACCATTTATATGTCATAAATGACAATACTAAATATTTATAGTGATCATCCACCAGGTTGTCCTTACAACAACACAGAGAGACATCTTATTTTTACATTTTACCTGTGAGGAAACTGAACAAAATATTTAGAATTCACAGATTATTGTAGAAAATATAAAACATATTTTGGTGATAAAAAATTATTTTTCTCTACTATCCACTGACATATAACTAGAATATTATCACACTATAATTTTTACAAGACTTAGAAAAAAATATATTTTACCAGAGAACTGGAAAACACAAGTAGAGGAAAAGCAAAATATTCACCCAAGATAAACAAGTTTTAAAAATAGTATAAGAATTAAATAAATGTTATGTAAATCTTATTTAAAATTTCAATATATCCCCACTATTGACCTGAGGTCCAAAATATGCTCCCTTTGTGACAATGAAACCGTTCCATGAAAATGCTTAAATGATGTAAAATTGCTGAAAGCAGGACTAGCAAGTGACTTTCTTGAGCTGTCTAAATTGAGCTTTTCTAAAATCCTCTAAGCAATTCAAATCTAAAAATAACCTAAATTATTCAGATCTTTAATAATGTGCAAATACGATTCCATCCTTTTCTAATCTCTAGGTATGTGATAATTCCTATCATTTTTCATTAAAGGCTGTTGGATTTTGAATGTTTAGAATTCTAATCTCATTTGCACAAAGGAATGAAATGGCATTACAATCGATCTCAAAGGAGATCACACATTTTATCTGCTCAGAGGAAGGACTGCGCTCCAGGAGTCTTTGACAGAAGGAGAGGAGGAAGAGAGAAACACGACCATTATGCCACCAGGAAGATGTTTCTAGTCAGTATGCTTGGGCATCTGCACTACGAGATATCAAAACAAAACAAAACAGAAAGTTTATAAAAAATGTTCTCCGTTGAAAACTATAGATTGTTTTTGCAGTTTGCCCATAGGAAGATTGAAATTTTCAAGACTATGTTATATTGCAATCTATTGAAAAACTAAAAATTCCATGCATAGTATATTTAATGGGTAGCAGTCTAGATAAAAGTGAGAAAAACATTTTACGTATCTGAAATCAGGGGATTTGGAGGAATACAGTATTATCAATTTGAATGTATTGGAAAACAAATAATGCCTATGTCTCAGACATAATTTTACTTTAAAATAATAGGTTCTTGTGAAATCTTAATTATATAAAATAGGTTTGGTTTTAATGATAAGGCTAAACTAAGGAAATACTAAAGTATAGAAACCATAATAAGGTTATTATATTATCAAATCTAGCAGTTCTCTACATTATTTCTTTTTATTTTGAAATTTAATCCCACTACCCTTTTGACTATGTGAATAATGTATTTATATTAGTGAAACATTCTTTATGGTTACTTTACTAAGATTGATATTTATCCGCCTTATCTTAGAGGCAACTTCCTGCACTTTTTGACAATTTTGAAAACTATGATTATACTTTTCTTCCAGAAGCCTTCTCTCTCAAACTACATGAAAGGTAATGTGAGGCCACAACAAACTCAGTACAAGACAGAAAAAAAGCAGTCAGTTCATCTTGCCTGCAATTTCAGTGCCTTCCAATTTGAAACCATGAAAACCTAAGTACTGAGAAATTTTTCATTTCAGTTCACTTCTGTCAGCCTATACAGTACTCCCCCTATTCCTCGGGGGATACATTCTAAGACCCCCAGTGAATGCTTGAAACCAAGGATAGTACTGAATCCTGTACAGCATGCACTATGTTTTCTCCTACACATACATACCTATGCTAAAGTTTAATTTATAAATTAGGCACAGTAAGAGATTAACAACAATAACTAGTAATAAAATAGAACAAATAAAGGTCATGTGAATCTCTCACTCCCAATATCATATGATGATGACATGAGATTATAAAATGCCAGCATTATGAGATGAAGTGAGGTGAATGATGTAGGCATTGTGATGTAGCATTAGGCTACTCTTGAAAGCTAGTTTAAAATTTATGAATTATTTATTTCTTAAATTTTCCATTTAGTATTGTCCGATCATGCTTGACCATGGGTAACTGAGCCTGGAAAGTGAAACTGCAGATAAGGGGATTCTACAGTCTGACGTGGGTTCATTCAGTTGACACCTATTATAGACTTACTATCAGGAGCACACTAGTGTTAGGCATACAACCTAACCAGGGGTTCCATCCATCTTCTTCGAATGCTGTATTGCAAATATTATGCTTTATGAATTATTCTGATGACATGAGGAAACCTAGATTCTAACTGTCTCAGGCACTAATTAGGTGCATAACTTTTGCAAATGCTTCAATACTTTTAGATGCAGAGTTACTTTTTTACTATAAATAAGAATAACTTAGAAAATTTGTTACAATGCAGATTTCTAGCATCATAATAAAAAACTTATGGTTTGATTTCAGGAATCTTCTCAGAGGATTATGACAAATTCAAGAAATGCTGTTCTAGGCTTTAACTTCCAAAAATATGGCCCCACAGGACAGGTGGACTTCAACAGGAATCACCTGGATAACCCTATCAAAGAAGTTACAATTTTGAAATCTCCCTAAATGCTTGACAATTGCAAACACTTCCTCTTGCTCCCCCGCTACAATGATGCACACCTAAGTGACTCCCTTTCTTTTTCTCTGTAAGAACCGCTTCCATTTGTTCTCTACACTTCCATTCACCTCTAACATTCTCTCTTGGCTCCTGTCACAGTTTGTTTTGCTTGGAACAAAACAATGAACACGGACATAACAAAGACATTTCTGTTGCAGATTAGTTAAGAGGCAGGGAGATTTTTAGTGGGTAGGCATCAAGTTTTATATTTAAGCCATTTGCTGACTCTGTGACCTTGGACAAATTACTTAACCTCTTGGAAACTCAGTTTCCTGTCCTTGAAAGTTGAATAATGGTACCTATCATTCGGTTTTATTACATTGATTTTACAAGATAAGATACAGTGAGTTGTATTGAAGTGCCTGCTGCATAATATGCCCTCAAAAGTAGCAGCTCTTTTTATGTTTAATATGACTGTTGTATTTTTAAAAATTATGCTCACTCATCAAACTGTATAAAAAATACAAATGCATAACAATTATAATTGATTCTCTAAGAAGGATTACAGTGTTAAATCCTTGAGTTTTCTGCTGATATCTATCTATTTTCAGAGCTGACATCATTAACTATTACTTTAAAGTTTAGACATGCATGGAATCAACAGGGGCTGAGTGTCATTCAATCTATCAAAATGCTTTCCTTTATCTCCAGTCTTCACCTGTTCTTCAGAGTAAAAATTAGACTTCCTAATTAAAGTTCTATAAATTACATATTAATTTGAAGCCTGAGGCCCAAATTTTTCCAATACTGAAGTCTTACTTTGCCTGCCACCTTCTTGGCATTGGTGACCATGACCTTACCATTCCGTTCTAGGTATAACTGGTCCCCACTGTCCGCTGCCATTCTTTTTTGATGGTGCCTAACAGGACTTTTCATTTTTCAGTTGCTATGTACATCTCCTTGATATCTGTCATATTGTTAAGGTCTTTTTGTATCCAAGCACTTGATGACTCCCTTGTGGACATCCCTGAGTTTCATTTTGAGAGTTCCATGTGATAAAGCCTATCAACATTTTACAGCCTTAGCGTATACCTCAATCAGAAGCTCAGCAGTCCCTCAGACTGTAACAGCTTGAGGTTAAAGATTCTTCATTTTCAGGTTCACAGGAACACATCAATTTTAAGCCACTGGCTGGATAATCCCCAGGCCAAATTGATTAAAACTTCTCCATGTATTGTTCAATTGAGTATATAGTTTTTGGCAGAGTAGTGGGGTAGAGGTCAGTTGTGGGGACAGGAAAGAGAAAGGGTTGTTTCCATGACCTAGCAATAGTGAATTGTGCTGCTGGTTTTTAATTTCCCCATATATCATATGATCCCAGCTACATCTCATCACACACCCTAACTTTGGAGGATGCTCAAGGGTCACGGCCCTTGGTCATTGCTCCCCTTGGTCTACTGCATGGAGGAGAAGGAATTCTAAATGGGTTAAGGACAGAATCGTCTGCAAGGATTAAGCCACTGTGCCAAGCAAAGGTAGCACTTCTAGTGGGGCGAGAAAAGGAATTACACATGGGCTCTGCCTGCCCTCTGGGGGAGCTGGCCTCCCTCTTCTTGCTGCTGCTCCTTGCTCCTGGCTCTCCCACTCTCACAAGTCCTCCCACAGATGGTGGTCCTGCCTGCAGGAGGCCACAGAAATCCTTAGGAGGCATTCAGGGCAGAGGCGGCACAGCACAAGGGGGCTCAGGCCACTTCTGCTACAGGGCTTGGGTAACAGGCTCTCATTCTCTGGCTTTTGGCTCTCCATGCCTCTTCACACCACCAGAGGGATAGGACCTCCAAGGTCAGGCCAAGTGCCTGGGGAAGGGGAGCAAGGGGGCTGCTCACATGCAGAAGAAGGCCTTAGGAGGGAGGGCAGAAGATGTCTTCTTGGCCCACACGGTCCATGCTGATGCTTTAAGCATTTGATCCAACTCCCAGGTTGGCAAACAAACTTCATTCAGCCTGTGCAAATTCTAATTGATTAATAAGCTCTCCATTAAGAAGAAAGATGAGGCCCATGTCTGGGCTTAAGAGAAAAAGGGGATACATTGACTGGAGGGCCATTCATTCTGGTCTTTATCCTTCTAGTGCCCAGTGTTTTATGTAGCTGAAGAATTGTTAAGAATTATTCTCTGCAGGTTAAGGTAGCCTGTCTAGTGGTACCAAGATACCACAGATCATTCTTAGGGTGGATCTCAACATTGAATAACACATTTACAAATCATCAAAAGGCATATCATCAACATGGGCTTTTTTGTATTTATGTGCATCTGTGTATATTTACACACACGTACATGTACATCCATACATGTTAGACGTTGGATTCTCCCAATCACAGGCTCATGGACTTACTTGTTGGAGAAGCTGCTTTGCCTTGGTGCCTTCGTTAATGGTGAAAACAGTAAAGGGTTCTGGACCTGGGACGCCATGCACCGTGACTCTGTGAGTCTGCAAACATTTTCTTTCTTCTGTGCTAAACATCTGTCAAGAAGATCACAGGGTTTCTCCTTCATTCTAAATAACATGATATTTCTAGGCTACATTCAATGCAAAAGCAGTAGTACTTAGAAGAATGTATGGGGACACGTCAATGCAAAAGATGACAATCCATTTGTAACCTGATGCATCTTAGTGTGGTAGAAGAGGCAATGGTACATCTTCCTCAGTAGTTTAGTAAGGATCTTTAGCTGCACACTGCCAAAATACTAATTTGTTTAAATCTCTTTTCATCATAATCAGGGACTGAAATGCATATTAGTTCTTACTTGTGAACTGACATTCCACAATACTTATTGAATTCCATCTCTCTTCAGGGCACTGGGCTAGAAGTTTGAACGGTAAGATAATAAATAAAATACTCTGTCCTTAGAGAGCTCACTGTCCAGGCACACAAATAATTATAACACTAGAAAGAGCAGGGTTAAGTGTGCAGCTCACAACTCTTTGAACTCTTTGTGCATTAAGATATATTCATTCATTCATTCATTCATACATTTGAAATCTTTTCTGGAGGGTTTATAGTGAATCAGATATTATGCCTCACTCTGGGGACTCAGGGACAAATGGGACATTATCCCTGCCCTCAAGGGCTCCGAGTTCAATGAGACAGCTAGAGGAGAAAGCGGACAGTTGTAAGAACCATGGCAAATTCCTTGGGAACCCAGAGGAGGGGACCTATCCCAGGTTTTGAGGAATCCAGGGAGGGCTTCTGGAAAACCATATCATTTGAACTAAATATTGAAGGACCTGGTGTGATTTAGCAGATGAAGAGTGAGTCAAGAGAATCCCAAATGGATGTAGTGTGTGTGCAAAGACTTAGAAGTGGCCTAAAGCAGGACATCCTGGGAACCTCAACACGTTCTGTGACTGACCTGTTGGAGGAATAAAGGCTGGAGATGCAAGCAAAAGCACAGTCATGCAGGGCTTTGTCGAACGGACTAAAATTAAGACTGAAATGCGCAAAACGGTGACCCCAGGACTGAAGTGCTTTGTTTAGCATGCACTTTAATTTTATTTGAGGTGGGAGGAAAGGTTGGCTGTCTTGTTATGCTTAAACAATGTGTTTCTTTTCTTTTTTAAATTAATTTTTTATTTTTTAAAATTTTAATTATTTATTTATTTTTTGAGACAGAGTCTCACTCTGCCAGACGGGCTAGAGTGCCGTGGCGTCATCAGTTCGCTGCAACCTCAAACTCCTGGGCTCAAGCGATCTTCCTATATCAGCTTCTCAAGTAGCTGGGACTACAGGTGTGCACCACCACACCTGGCTAATTTTAAAAAACCCTTTTTTTTGTAGAGACAGCGTCTTGCTATGTTTCCCAGGCTGATCTTGAACTCCTGACCTCAAGGGATCCTCCCACCTTAGCTCTTCCAAAGTGCTGTGATTACAGGCATGAGCCACCACGCCTGGCTTATTTTTAATTATTATGGGTACATTATAGTATAGTTGTGTATATTTATGGAGTACATGTGATGTTTTGATACAGGCATACAATGATACAGGCATATATCTCCAGCCCATATCAAAATCAGTAATCTGTAATTACTCAAAAAATCAGTAATTACTCAAAATCAGAGCAATTGGGGTATCCATCAACTCGAGCATTTATCATTTCTCTGTGCCAGGAATATTCCAAATCCACTCTTTTGGTTATTTTAAAGTATAGCATAACTTATTGTTGACTGTAGCCACATCATAGCACAACATACATTGATAGCACAACATACATTGTTGTGCTATCAAATATTTGCACAATATGTTTTTATTTAATTAGTTTTATTGAGGTATGACGCGAATACCATAAAATGCATATTTTTTAATTTGCACTAGATTTTTTAAAAGGTGGCATAGTTACCAACATTTATAAAAATCCAGATGTCTCGATTCTCTTAGAAAACTGAAAGATCTGGTGACATCACATGGCAACAAGCAGCTAGAGCTGAGAGCTAGGTCACAGCTGCCCTCGAAATGACCCACGAGCACCCTGCTTTCCCAGTCTCTGCCCAGCACACCTACGTGTTGCTACGCTATCCTCTTGGCACACTCCTGGCATTTGAACTTGTTCCCTCTGGTATAAACTTTGCCCTGAAAGCAGTGGAGAACCAGTGAAGGATTTTCAACAGAGGAGTGGCATGATTGGACTTAGGTTTTGGATAGATCTGTTTGGGATGCCCTGATGAAGGACAGGCAGGGGGCCAAACCCAGAGGAACAGAGACCAGTTAGGAACCCACTGCCACCAGCCAGGTGAGAAAGAATGAGGGCCAAGGCAGTAGGGCCAGCTGCGATGAATGGATTTGAAAGATACTAAGCAGATACAATTATCAAGTCTTAAAGGGGGCAGAAGAGAGGAGGAGGTCTAGGATGATCTGCAGTTACTGGCTTCAGCAATGGTGGGTAATGCTCTCCATGGTCAAAGAATGCATATTTACGAAGCATATATGCTGCTGCCTGGGAACCCCCAAGGGTGGCATGCTGTGATATAATGAAAAATAAATATTTGGTCTTTGTCCCCAGTTCCCGGCACACAGCTCCTAAAGCCCTTGAAATCTCTGGAGTGATGAAAGCATCTCTTGTTGCTATTGACATGACTGACGGCTGAGAGAGACCAAGGCATGATTAGAGAGGTGGAACTCTCAGCCCCATTGACAGACCTCAGGGAGGGGAGAGGGGCTGGAGATTTAGCCAATCACTGATGACCAATGATTTAATCAATCATGCCTACATAATGAAACCTCCATAAAAACCCCAAATGACACAGTTCAGAGAGCTTCCGTGTTGGTGAACACATCAAGCTTCTGGGAAGGTGGCTTGCAGAGGATAGGGAAGCTCCGCACCCTTCCTCCTATGCCTTGTCCTATGCGTCCCTTCCATTTCGCTGTTCCTGAGTTGTATATAATAAACTGGTTACAGTAAGTAAAGCACTTTCCTGAGTTCTATAAGTCATCCTAGAGAATTATCGAACCTGAGGAGGGGGTTAACCCTCTGAATTTATAGTTGATTGGTCAGAAGTCCTGGTGACTCCCATGGTAGTCTTGAGGAACAGAGCCCTTAACTTGTGGGATCTGACACTAATTCTAGAAAGATCATGTTAGAATGGAACTCAAATGTAGGACATCCAGCGGGTGCCGGAGAGTTGGAAAAGACACTATGCCGTTTGGTGTCAGAAGTGTTCTGAATAAAAACAGTTCATTCATGGCATTTTTGGAATCTTAAGCTTTAACAGATATTAAGCCCAGAACCGGGGGCTCAGCCCTGCTCTTTCTGAAAGCATCTGATTCTTAACTCCCTCGTACCAGTCCCTGCATGTCAGTCCTCTGCCCGAGGTGGAGGCCATACCTCCATCCACCTTGGCCAAAGTGTGGTTTTCAATCTTGAGCACACATTGGAATCACCGGGAGATCTTTAAAAAGAATGATGCCTGGGGCCCACCCCCACAGGTTCTGCTTTCATTGGTGTGGAGTGTGGCCTGGCACAAGGATTTTTTTAAAGCTCTCATGTGATACAAATGTGTAGCCAAGGTTGCTGTGGAGTAATGAAGGCAAAGGAGGAAAACTAAGAAAACAAGGTCAGGGACAGAGAGAGAAGAAACTAACAGGAGTGAGGGCAAGAGAAGGGCAGAGAAGAAAACAAGGCTATTGGGAGGTGGTGGAAGCAATCAAGGTCAGTGCCACTGTGAGCGCAGAAGGTACCTTTCTAAAGATTGTTAGGACTGTGTCAAAGTGTGAGATTGACACAAAGGTGATCAGATTATTAAACATGTAAAGAGGGTAATCAATGGACACCCTTTTAAAATTCATTTTTAATTTAGGCTGGGCATGGTGGCTCACACCTGTAATCCTAGCACTCTGGGAGGCCGAGGCGGGAGGATCGCTTGAGGCCAGGAGTTTGAGACCAGCCTGAGCAAGACTGAGACCCTCCCCCTTTCTCTACCAAAAATAGAAAAATTAGCCAGGCATGGTGGCCTGTGCCTGTAGTCCCAGATACTGGGGAGGCTGAGGCAGGAGGATTGCTTGAGTCCAGGAGTTTAAAGTTGCAGTGAGCTATGATGATGACACTGCACTCCACCCTGGGTGACAGCAAGACCCCTGTCTCAAAAAAAAAAAAAAAAATTATTTTTAACTTAAAGAGAATTAGCCAGTGAATTAAAGCAGTTTCTTGTTTAAAGAAATAATCTGCACTAGTAGGGTGAGATCTGGTCCAAGGGTTCTCAAGCTTCAGTGGGCATGAACCCTCCACGGGGAAACTGTTAATACATAGATTCTGCAACGGTGGCACTTTTTCACAGTGTCCCTCTCCCATACCCACGGGTACAGATTCTGCATCTTCCTGAGCACCAGGGTGCAAGTTTTGCATGGCCAGCAGTGCCACCTGCCCACCCAACCCTGCTCTACCCTGTGATATCTGCCCCTGGACTGCGGAAGAAGCAAAGGATTTTCCTAGTTTAATCTGAAGTTTCTAGAAGTACTGAGATGCTTCCTACTAAGCCTTGCTTAATAAACCTTTCCCCCACATTATTTTTGGCTCACTTCCCAAAGAAGTACTAGAAGAACTTGGGTTAAACCCTGGTCTGCTGCTTGCTAGCTTGTGACCTTGGGTGTACTGAGCTCCTACCTTCCTCACCTGTAAATGGAGAAGATACTAGTAGCCACCTCCTGCAGTCATTGAGAGGATCCAGGGAGTTAGTATATGCGTAAAGTGCTTAGTAAGTGCCAGGTGCCAGCCACTATTGTTATTACTATTTCAATGGCTACCTAATTAACAACTCTCTGACCACTTTGCTGTACAAAGCCCACCTTCAGTGCCGCAATCCCCATAAATATGCTGAGTGAAATAGAATTTAATTACCAAAGAGGCTGGCATGGTACTGCCAGAGGAATTTTCTTCCATCCTTCTGCTGTTTATGAATAAGCTAGAGATTTCCAAGACTTCATTGTGGAGGTTTCGCAGCTGAAGATGTCGATATCCTGGAATAACGCAGAATAGAGAAAAGCTTGTTGGCCATGCGCTACAGAAAAGAAGGTACTTCATGGATGTCAATAAACGACAGGTAGCAGTATGACCTTAAAACGTCAACAAGCACGCATACAACCAACAGGCGCCTTTTCATCAGGAGAGTGATGCCCCCTGGGGGTGGTTTTTAGCCAGCAGTGGTTAATTACATTGTCTAGGTACCGATTCTAACAGACTCAAACAGAAAACCTTAAACTCAAACAAAAAGTAGTAGGAAAACCCGATCATTTTGATACCCAAGCATCTACAGTCCCTGTTTTACAAATATTCCACTTAGAGCAGCTTTAATGATAATAAAATATTCCGAAAAGAGAGGATTGGTTGTAAAGGTTATGGTGTGAGTGTACGTGTAAGTGTAAAATGTGATGTATGCAGCCAGTACAAGTGACAACGTGGATGTAGAGTTATTCATATGAAAAGCTTCTCACTAGATACATTAGTAAGTGAAAACCAGTAAGTTGCAAAACACTGAGATTAGCAGAAAGCCTGTTTGTCAAAACCATGTCTGTAGACTCAAGTGTCACGTACATGGGCCGAGAAATAAAGCCTGCAAAAGACGTACACCAGAAGTGACTGGTGTGTCGGAGAGATGGAAAAATGGACACTTTTTAAAAATTTGTTTCTACTTTCCTGTATTCTCATATTTATGTAATAACCATTATGGGCTGAATTGTCTCCAAACCCCCCAGCTCCCATTCATAAGTTGAAGCCCAAACCTCCAGTAGCTCAGAATGTGGCTGTATGTGGAGACAGGGGCTTTACTGAGGTAATTAAGTTAACATGGGGTCACTGGGGCGGGCCCTAATCCTGTAGGACTGGTGTCCTTACGAGAAGAGATTGGACACGGGCAACACAGAGGGACGGCCGTGTGAGGACACTGTGAAGGTGGCCATCTGCAAGCCAAGGAGAGAAGCCTCAGAAGAAGCCAGACCCGCCAACACCTTGATCTTGGACTGCCGGCCTTCAGAACTGTGAGGAACGACATCTCTGTTGTTTAAGCCACCCAGTCTGCGATACTCTGTGACGGCAGCCTGAGCAGACTAATCAAATGATCATGGGCCACTTGCACAATGGAGAAGAGAAACAGGAAAAAAGGCAAGACGCAGGCAGCTGTAACAGGTTTGGGGAGCTCAGCTTGCATGTGGCTGTGGGAGGAAGTACATACTTAGACTCTTGGTGCTCAAAGTAGAGCAGCAGAGCCAGCATCCCCGGGGGCTTGTTAGGACGATGGAATCTCAAGCCCCACCCCGGACCTATTGAATCAGGATCTGCATGTTATTACCAAGAGTCCCAGGTGAGTCCTATGCACATCGGGGCGCTACCACAAAGCCGATCCACGAGCCAACCGCTCTAGCCTTTGCTCAGGACCCTCCATGCCCCTCTCTGTGCCGAACGCCCCCTAACACCTAATGTTGGACTTCCGCCAGGCACCGACTCCAACCTCAGCTCACTTCTGCCACTGCCACACCCCGCCTCTTCCTCCTCTCAGTTTCCCCTCCTTTCTTCAATCCCTGCTCAATCCCTGCTTTCAAATCGCCAGGGGTGCCGTGGGTGCTCTTTGAGAAAGGCTGTGTGGCAATCAGAGCCCACAACCATCGCTCCCAACATCAGCAGGGGTGGGAGAGTCTGTACTTTACAAGGGATGCTGCCAATACCTCAGATTTTTAAAAAATGTAAAAGAAAAACTTCTTTTGGGATGTGCTTAAAGTTTTCAAATTTAGATTTCCTTCTGCTTCTTATTTTAACTTCTTAATGTGAAAATGTCAAACACACACCAATGGAGAGAGTAGAAGGAAATTCCAGCCTCCATCACCCAGCTACAACAATCCCTAACATTCGGACAATGTTATTCTACCTCGTTTTAAAGCCTTGAGCGGAATGATTCTCTGAGCAGTAACCGCTGAACTGTTGTTTTCCACAACTGCAAAACGCAGGAATACGAGGTCTTCAAAGTGAACCCGGAAGAGAAACTGCTCATTCCACATGGGGTTGAGGGTGTTTCGGTGGATGGGCTTCGTGCGGAAGTGGCAGCTGTCCAGAGGCATACCCAGGACGTCCACCTCGATGCACGGGCTGCCCGTGCTGTTGCTGGGGCACACGTTTTGGCCAGAGACGACCTGAGGGAGGGGAAAAAGCATCCCAGTCATTGAGAATGAAAAAGAAACAAAGACCACCTCTACACCTCACTGCTTCTCTCCGCAAAGGAAGACAAGGAACACTGGAATGGACGAGATGAATGATTAATAATACTGGGTTTTTTTTTTTTAAAGCAACTGTAATCACATGACTGGAATCACGTGAAAAGCCTATTTTGTCCACAGCATTCACTTAACTATAACCTTTCAACTGTCAAAATGTTCAAGTATCTTTAAAAAACCAAGCAATTAACATGAGGTTTCTCACAGCAGGTGAGAGAAAAGAAGATCTTATATTATACAATGTAACCACAAATTTGTTGCTAATAGTCTACTAAAAATGCTGTAGGAATGTATTTTATAACTTCAAAATCTTTTTTCTTAGGTAATTTACTTTTGGAGTAAGTCATAGACATGTTGTTAAAAATTAATTCACAGCTTTCTGTAAACAGATCAAACTACACTTCAGCTAAAATGATCAAATAGAAAAGGGGTTATTGCCCTATTAGGGAAAGAAAAAGCAGTTTGGGTGGCAGGCAGGTCAATGAATGGGGTTATCCCACCCAGGGGATTCGGGTGTTGGGCACAGAGGGCTGTTTGGTACTCTTCCTTTGGAGGGAGAGACACAAGATCTAAAGGTGTGAGAAGATATGACCACACACACACACACACACACACCCCGCTTTGCAATGCCCCACCCAGCTTTCTTCTCTGTTAGCTAAGAGCGTGCAAAAGAACAAGGAAGGAAGGTTGAGTGAAGAGCTACCAGGTTTTTGTTTTTAAGGAGAGTATGTGGAATTTTGACAATTAAGTTAATTCGGTGTTAAAGCGAATAAGGAAAGGCCCACGAGTGAAAAGGGTTAAACTATCAGGAGGAAAGATACTTAATAGTATTTGTATATCGATGCCAGTTTGTCTGATCACAGAGCTTGTTGGAGCTTTCAATGAGCTGATGTATTAATAATAAGGAGCCCAACTTTTAGAGGCTGTAACTGTAGTTATGATTCCGTGGGCCCTGAAAAATAGGATCACCATCACCAGTATATCAGGTGAAGCAGGGACCGCATACCTCCACCTACTGGGCGCTGGCAAATACGGTGCCTGGCGACAGCACACCTAACCACAGCTACTGCTTTCTGACAGGCGAAGAAATTGTTGTGGGATCTAAAGTTGCACAACCAAAATTGTGACATGACAGCTTTGCAATGCCTTGAATTCAAAACCAGTTCATACTTAGGAAGGCTTATATTCTTACAACAGGGGACACACTCACAGTTAGAGAATAGACTGCAGGCTCCATGTTGTCCAGGTCTCTTTCCAGGGGAGAAAACTTCTGATACATGGGACAGTTCTTGTCCCATAAAACTGGAGGTTTCAAAACATAACCACAGCCACCATTTGACTCAAACATTGCAGCATTTAGATGTAAAGGGAGATCTGCAAAACAAAGTCAGTTCTGCTTGTTACTTTGTCACTTAAGTCTTATCTCATAAAGTTAAAAAGAACTTTGCATCAATTTTCCCTAAACTCCAGCATGAAGAGATAAAGATCCATTCATCCATCCCATAGATTGATGGGTGCCTACTAAGTGCCAGGTTGTGTTAGGCAGCAGATATATAGCAGGTAACAAGAGATAAAAATCCCTGTCCTCATGGAGCTTACAGTCTAAATGTGCCCAGTGTTAGCACTCCAAACCGGGTTCTGCCACTTAAAAACTACTTTTGAAAATAAAAATTTACCACATCCATCTGAAAAATCTTGTGAAATACACAAGATTTCTCTCTGTATCCGTGGGGGATTGGTTCCAGGACTACCCAAGGATACCAAAATCCATGGATGCTCAAGTCCCTTATATAAAATGGTGTAGTATTTGCATATAACTAATATAATCCTCTTGTATACTTTAAATCATCTCTAGGTTACTTATAATATCTAATACAAAGTAGTTTGTAAATAGTTGTTATGGAATATTGTTTAGAGAATAATAATAAGGAAAAAAGTCTGTACCATCCATTTTTTTCCCCCAAATATTTTCAATCCACAGCTGGTTGAATCCACAGATGCAGAACCCAAGGACACAAAGGGCTCATTGCACCTCATTTTATACCGAATTTTGGAAAGGAAGAATGGCATTTTCTTATCCCCAAACACCAAGCTACACAGACAATTGCAGCTAATTATTGCTTTTCAAATGTAAGATAAAAATCTTAATTATACAAGGAAGAATAGGAGAATAGCCAGAAAAACAGCATTTCCTTGAAACCTCAATTTCAACACACACATCATAATATTTCTACTTCTTTTTTAAAAAATTGGAGTTAAATATGAAAAAAAGGTCATCCTCACATATGATTCCCATCATGTCCACAATCCCCTCAATCATAAACTTCAGGAACCCTCACAAAGGCTTTGAGTCTTTTGTGGCCAAATTTTATTTGGCAGAGTTCTTTGATGAGTGATTGAATTCCTGCACTATTTCTGGGCTCTTACACACTCAAATGCTCATCTGATGGTGCAAGTCTGTATGCAAGTTGTCCAAATGAGCTAAAAGTTTATGAGACACACCTGACGAATGTTCCCTCTGATAGATTCCTTCCATGTGCGGAATGAACTTTGCTACATGGACCGACATCAAGGCAGAGTGTGGTAAGTGTCTTGGAGCAACAAGAACTTGGCCCCCACCTGTCTTGTGTGTAAAATTTTTCCACGTACGTGGGATTGGCTGGGATTGTGCACAAGAATTCCTGGGGTAAGGTGTCTCAGACGTACGATAGCTCCTTGGGCCTCAGTCTCCCTATCTGTTAAATGAGTGTGGAGGACCCTATCCCTCAGGCCCCTTCTAGTCCTGACATGACTGATTCACTGAGGCCTGATCTGCAGGGGGAGAAAGTTCTCTTTCCCAGGCTGCGCTGTGACAGAGGAACACAGATAGGGTGAGGATGGCTAAGAGAGTGACGCCAATGAGCTCACTCGGGGGCGGTAAGTGTGAAGTGGATAGATTCTGCTAGCAACAGCAATGGCAGCTCACACTTACTGCACTCTTAGTAAGGACCAGACCCCATTCTAAGCACTTCATGTGCAAGTGTCTCCCAGTAACCCATGAATTAGATTCTTTTATTATCTCCATTTCTATAGATGAGGAAACTGAGGCACAAAGAAGTGAAAACACCCAAGGCACACAGCTAGTAAGTCGCCGATGCTATGATTTGAACCCAGATGGCTTGACCCAAACCTCCTGATCTTGACTACTGAGCCATATAATGTACATGTAATAGGGGTGTTTTTATGATAAGTGAGATTTGGCACACAGAAGGCACTTAATAAACAGTGCCTATTATATTATGATTATGATGCCAACCCCATTTGGGTTTCAAATCTGACTTTGGTACCACTGTGTTTATCTTAATAGCTTTCCAAAACTTTAAAGCACTTTCTCTTAACTAAGATCTCATTTGGTGACCTAATACATAAAACAGGTCCAAGTGGAGCTGCTCAGAAATAAAGGTGAGAACTCAAATCTAGCCCTCTCACTGTCCCCTAGGGGTGGTCCTAGAACTTCATCTGGGGCTATAATTTGAAAACCCTTAATCTAACCAAGTGAAAGAGTGTGCACAAATCAGTGTAACCCTGTTATTCCTCTGAATCATGCATATGATGGCAGATCAAGCATATCATTGCCTTTATGGTCGTCTATTCATTAAAAAAACCCTGTATTAAGTAGACACCATTCTCATTATATTTGTCCCTATACTTGGGGGCTGGAAAAGTTATCATAAAAAGTGTGACCATCAGGCCTGGCGTGGTGGCTCATGGCTGTAATCCTGGTATTTTGGGAGGCCAAGGTGGGAGGATCACTTGAGGCCAGGAGTTCAAGATAAGCTTGGACAACATATTGAGACACTATCTCTATTAAAAAAAAAAAAAAAGTGACTATCATTCAAGAAAGCACAATAAATCCTTTTTAAAAATAAGCTTTTCTTTTGATTGGGGTTGCATGTTTATACACTTGTAAGTTCTAGTATATGACGCAGGAATCATTCTGCCCCAGAGGGAAAGGATTTAGAGGGACTGTTGCCAGCAATAACCAGGGGTTTGTAGATGAGCCTCAGGACAGTTTCCAAACTTAAGAGTTGGTTTTATTGAGTGTGCACCTGGGATAGTCCTGGTTCGAGATCGTATCAGACGTTCTTGGAATTGAGGAAGCCAGCAGACAGCCTGGGGAGAGATGGCCCTAAGTCCATGGACACCCCTTTGGGACATCAGGGTCCCCTAAAATCCAGGAAGTGGCAAGGCAGATGAGCCATGAGACATACTGGGAGGCTGGAGGGACACTGGGAGGGGTTCTCAGCTGTTTCATTGGGATGCTTCATGGAAAAATCAAACACTTCCTAACATCGGAATTTTTTCAACAATTAAATGGTGATTCCAGTGTAGACTCTTATCTGTCTGTTTGCATTTGCAATTCACAGAGAAGTACCTGGAAGAGATCTTGACCAAAACTCAAAAAAGAGCCACAGGTTCATGTTGCTGTGAGGCTGATAGGGGATAATCTGCTTCAGCTCAGGCTAGGAAACATTTATTGAGCATATACTGTGTGTAAGGTATTAAACCAGGCTCTACCCCCAGTGTGCAGAAATGAAGACCATTTTTACAGATGAACACACTGATACTGCCTGTAGCTTGTGCTTTGTCCAGTGTGAGAGATGTTTAATCAGCACCTTTTGCATTGCATGGAGAGAGATTATATGAAAACACTCCTTCCCAGCTTGGAAGATTATGCAGAGAAACTCGAGGATGAACCGCACAACACAGTCATCTGCCTCCCCTGTGTGGGGCAGCTCGAATATGTATTAATACTTGATTTGACGGAGAGCCAAGGCCTTCAGGGGTGAGTGGAGGATGAGCTGCAGCTTTAGCGTGTGCTGTCGGACTGTGCGGTGGCCTGAAGAGTGGCAACTCCCTGCGTCCCCTTCAGCTGCAGCTCCCTTTGCCATCAGTGGAGCCAGTGTGTATGTGCCAGTCTTGGCACTTCAGGGCAAAGGCCACGTTCAAAAACCAAATGCATTTCCGTTTCCTTGAGAAAACCTTTTGACAGTTATTTCAGTTTACTTAAAATATTTTGGTATCATAG
Organism: Lepilemur ruficaudatus; assembly: GCA_963574885.1. Classification (NCBI taxonomy): domain Eukaryota; kingdom Metazoa; phylum Chordata; class Mammalia; order Primates; family Lepilemuridae; genus Lepilemur; species Lepilemur ruficaudatus. Next base: position 3,661 of record CAUYRT010011874.1, on the reverse strand, counting down.
TAACCAATGGCACCAGTGGACACAGGGCTACAGACAGGGCCAGAGATAGGAACCCACAAGCCAATTGGGAAAGATTGAAAAGAAATAGAAAATAGAATTTTTATAACGTTGAAAGTATTTCTCTATTGTTTCCATTTGTGTGTCCAAATCATACCGTTTTCACAACTTATCAAACACACTTAATGATAGTTCACATTTGCAGAATGCTTTCTACGTGCCAGGCACCATGCTAAGTATGGCCCTTCATCGGCACCACCTTATTTAATTTCAATTGAAAGAAGCAAATATAACAAGGGCAAAAAAAATGACCATTATCTCTAACCATACGTCTTTGGGGTCAGCCACAAATGGGCGTTGCTGGCACGAGCGCCAGGTAGCTAGCTGGTTCCAGAGCTACAGCTGTGGTTTGACCTCAGCTGGGGACAGGGCTGTGCTGTGGTTGGTGGTTCGGCGTGGTTTGTTAAGATTGGATTCACGTGAGACAAATGGTAAGTGCTGCTCGCTGCTTGACTCTTCACAGGGAAGACTGCGGTTTTCAAATGAGCTTTTAGGAAACCTTCCTCATCTACTCTTTCCTCACCTTCTGTAGCTCCTCCACTTCCCCCATAACCAAGTGGAAACAAAACACTTTATCCTCTAAACTCCCAGATTCCTTGAATTTATCATTACAAGTCATCCTGCAACCTCGAGCAAATTGACCACTTTGTGCGGTTTGCTCATCTGAGAAATGGATGATCCTCATTTCTCGTAAAGGTATTAGGGTTGTGGTGAAGATTAAGTAAGATAACAGGGGATCAAGAATCCAGCATGGTGCCTGGTGCACAGTGAGCATGCAATAACTGCTAGCTTTCACTCTGGAGTTTTAGGCCTCATATCAGTGTCTCATTAACAGCGGAGAAATGTGAACACTCCTAACTCTGTTCATGTAATTCGCATACTGGTTTTCCTTTTGGTAGCTCCTCCTACAGCACTGACCATTATTCTCCATCTCAATTTCAAAGGGATGAGAAGAAGCTAAAATGATTTCAATTTGCAAAGCATTTGGACCAATACTACTTTTTGATTGCAAGAACAATCGCATAGTGAGACAGGGTAAGCGGTGTTAGAAAATCCCTGTCTCCACAAAGTCTTCAAAAATAAAATGGGCACAGATGTGTCAAGAGCAGTCTGGTACTTTAAAAGTGCTTTTAAAAAGGGGCAGGGCCAGGAGACCTTCAAGGTTCTTTTCTGTCACCTTAACTCAAGAAACATCGGGAGCACAATTCAATATCAAATTCACTTCTGTTTTCCATCATCTGCATTTTTACTCTCACATACGGTGTGCCCCAGTCTGGAATCTCGCCCGTTTCAAAAAATGTCGCTTGCCGAGACCCATTTACTGAAATACAAGATGCAGAGGAGAGAGGAGAGCATGCAGGCCGTTACCGTCCGTCTGGTAGTTGAGCGCCACGAGCTGTATCCCGTGGAGCCAGAACATGAGCGGGTTCGGGTTGGAGGAGTCGATGCGCGTGGCAGCCGGGTAGGTCCTCAGCAGCTGGCAGGTGGTGTGCTGGATCAGTTTCTGAGAATACCTGCGACACAGACGTTTGGCGGCATTTTCATTCAGCGACGAGATATGATAACATTTGGGAGTTCTAATGATAGCGCTGAGCGAGGTGGTTGGGTTGAGAGGGGAAGAAAATTCCTCCCAGGTCTGTCGAATGCCTTCATAAGAACCTAAAGCCCCCAAGAGATTAGCCTCAGATTAGTGTTAAAAACTTTAAATATTTTAGAAAGACAAACCTGAACAATGTCCCAGTAAACAGTCAATAGCATAGAAATACATCAGAATTCGTCTGGATTTACTTGTGAGTTAACTACCTTGAAACGGCAGGTGGTTGCTTAGTTTTAAAATGAGTGTAGCAACATCACTTTAAAAGCCTAAAAGTCCTTTACCTTAGTACTTCCTCTGTCCTATATCTGCACAGATAAGCAACAATATGTGCACAATGATGTTCACTCCAGCATTGTTTTTGATAGGAAAAAACAAAACAAGACCAAACCAGGAAGTAACCCAAGCGTATCAGTTTGAAGTGGTTAAATGAATGACAGTATTTCCATTCAATGGGATACTACACAGGCATTAAAGAGAATAAGGTAGACGAACATACAGAAAGTAACGTGAGAAGTATAAAAGTTGTACAAGTATGTGTGGCTATACAGATGTACCTCGCTTTATTACACTTTGCAGATAATTGTGTTTTTTACAAATTGAAGGTTTTCTCAGCAACCTTGCATCGAGCATGTCTATTGTTTTTCCAACAGTATGTGCTTGCTTTGTGTCTCTGTGTCACGTTTTGGTAATCCTTGCAAAATTTCAAACTTTTTCATTATACCTGTTATGGTGATCTATGATCAATGATCTCTGATGTTACTAGTTGCTATTGTAATTGTTTGGGGTGTCACAAACTGTGCCCAAATAAGACGGCAAACATAACTGATAAATGTGTGTCCTGACTGCTCCACTGACCAGCCACTCTCTCATCTCTCTCCCTCTCCTCAGGCCTCCTTATTCCTTGAGACACAACAATATTGAAATTAGGGCAATTAGTAACCCTACAATGGCCTCTAAGTGTTCAAGTGAAAGGAAGAGTCCTCCTACATCACGCACTTGAAATCAAAAGCTAGAAATGATTAAGCTTAGTGAGGAAGGCACGTTGAAAGCCAAGATCGGTTGAAAGCTAGGCCTTGTATGCCAAACAGCTGAGTGGTGAATGCAAAGGAAAAGTTCTTGAAGGAAATTAAAAGTGCTACTCCAGTGAACACATAAATGATAAGTGAAACAGCCTTGTTGCTAATACGGAGAAAGGAAGATCAAATCAGCCACAACAACATTCCCTTACGCCAAAGCCTAATCTAGAGCAAGGCCCTAACTCTCTTCAGTTCTATGAAGGCTAAGAGAGGTGAGGAAGCTGCAGAAGAAAAGTCTGAAGCTAGCAGAGGTTGGTTCATGAGGTTTAATGAAAGAAGCCGTCTCCATAACATAAAAGCACAAGGTGAAGCAGCAAATGCTGATGTAGAAGCTCAGCAAGTTATCCAAAGATCTAGCTAAGATCGTGGATGAAGGTGGCTATACTAAACAACAGATTTTCAATGTAAACAAAACAGCCTTCTGTTGGAAGAAGATACCATCTAGGACTTTCATAGCAAGAGAGGAGAAGTCAATGCTTGGCTTCAAAGCTTTGAAGAACAGGCTGACACTCTTGTTAGGAGCTAATGCAGCTGGTGACCTTAAGTTGAAGCCAATGCTCCTTTTCCATTCTGAAAATCCTAGGGCCCTTAAGAAGTAGGCTAAATCTGCTCTGCCTGTGCTCTATAAATGGAACAACAAAGCCTGATGACAGCATATCTATTTGCAGCAGGGTTTATTGAATATTTTAAGCCCACTGTTGAGACCTACTACTCAGAAAACAAGACTCCTTTCAAAATATTACTGCTCATTGACAATGTACCTGGTCACCAAAAATCTCTATTGGAGATGTACCAGGAGATTAATGTTGTTTTCATGTTGGTTAACACAACATCCATTCTGCAGCCCATGGATCAAGAAGCAATTTCAACTTTCAAGTATTATTTAAGAAATACATTTTTTAAAGACTATGGCTGCCATAGATAGTGATTC
>CAUYRT010011872.1:0-21069 GCA_963574885.1 Lepilemur ruficaudatus | reverse complement strand
GTCACCTCACTTCGAATAATGGGCTGAAGCTTAATCCAGGATAATACAAGAGGTTCTAACTTAATGTCATTTCTTAAATTGAGTAATATTCCATTGTGAACAAATACCAGATTTTAACAATCCACTCATGAATTGACGGGCACTTGGGTTGTTTCCATGACCTAGCAATAGTGAATTGTGCTGCCATAAACATTCGGGTGCAGATGTCTTTATCATAGAATGTCTTGTGATCTTTTGGATAGATGCCTAATAATGCTATTGCTGGATCAAATGGTAATTCTAATTTTAGCTCTTTGAGGAATCTCCAAATTCTTTTCCACAAAGGTTGCACCAATTTGCAGTCCCACCAACAGTGTAAGAGAGTCCCTATCCAAACATTTCACTTTTTAAAAAATTAAATTTTTTTTATTTCAGCATATTATGGGGCTACAAATGTTTAGGTTACGTGTATTGCCTTTGTCCCACCTGAGTCAGAGCTTCAAACATGTCCATCCCCCAGACAGTGCGCACCGCACCCAGTAGATGTGAATATACCCATCCCCACCTCCCCCCTCCCGCCTGCCCGACACCTGATGAATGTTACTACTGTATGTGAGCTTTAAGTGTCAATCAGTTAATACTAATTGGCTGGTGAGTACATGTGGTGCTTGTTTTTCCATTCTTGGGATGCTTCACTTAGTAGAATGGGCTCCAGCTCTGTCCAGGATAATACAAGAGGTGCTAGATCACGATTGTTTTTGTAGTTGAGTAGTACTCCATGGTATACATATACCACATTTTATTAATCCACTCATGTATTGATGGGCACTTGGGTTGTTTCCACATCTTTGCAATTGTAAATTGCGCTGCCATAAATGTTCAAGTGGAGGTGTCTTTTTTAATAGAGTTTCTTTTTTTCCTTTGGGTAGATGCCCAGTAATGGGATTGCTGGATCAAATGATGGTTCTACTTTTAGCTTTTTGAGGTATCTCCATATTACTTTCCTTTTAAATATGACGTTTGCTGAAGGGCTTTTATGGATACTCTTGGTCAGATTTTGTCTATTTGTAGTTTGCTAAGATTTTTTTTTAAAATCATGAATGGGTTTTGAATTTTATCAAATGATTTTTCTATATCTGTTAAGATGATGTATGATTTTCTTCATACTGTGCTAATTACCTTTTTTAAATGCCATCTTTACTAAGACATAATTCACATCCTAGAAAATTCATCTGTTTAAAGTATACAATTAAGAGTTGTGCAACCATCACCACCACATTTAATTCCAGAATATTTTCATCACTCTAAAAATAAACCCCATATCCATTAGCAGTAAATAAATATTCTTCCTTTCCTCTGCCCCCGGTAACCACTAATTTACTTTCTGTTTCTATGAATTTGACTATTTTGAACATTTCATATGAACAAAATTATATAACATGGGGCCTTTTGTTACTGGCTTCTTTCATATGTATAATGTTTTCAAGATTCTCTCAATACTTCATTTTTATTGTCAGTGAGTACTCCATTATAGGAATATATCACATTTTTAAAAAATTTACACATTAATTGAAAAACATTTGGATTGTTTTAGTTTTTGACTATTATGAAAAATGCTTTTTATGAATATTCATATACAAATTTTTATATGAACATACATTTTTTAATTTTCTTGGGTATATACCTAGGAGTGGGACTGCTGGGACTCATAGTATAATAATTTATGTTTAACATTTTGAAGAAATGCCAGTACCACAGACAATGTTTGAGTTACAATTTCTCCACATTTTCACCAACTCTTGTTTTTGTCCTTTTTGTTTATAACCATCCTAGTTGAAGTGAAGTGGTATCCCATTGTGATTTTGATTTGCATTTTGCTAATGACTAATTATGTTGAGCAACATTTCATGAGCTTGTTAGTGTTAGCTATTGGTATGTTCTATATTGAGAGATATCTATTCAAATGCTCTGTCCATTTTAAAATTAGGTTATTTGTCTTTTAATTGTTGACTTGTAAGAGTTCTTCGTATATTCTGGATACAAGTGCCTTATCAGATATATGCTTTGCAAACATTTTCTTACATTTCGCGGGAAGTCTTTTCATTTTCTTGATGGTGTCCTTTGACGTACAAAAGTTTTTAACTTTCAGGAAGTCCAGTGTATCTGTCTTTTGTTGTTTGTGCTTTTATTTTGATGTCTAAAATAATTGGCTCATATAAGGCCACAAATATTTACTCTTACGTTTTCTTTTAAGAGTTATATGAATTTAGCTCTTGTATTTAAGTCACTGATCCATTTGGAATTGATTTGTGTGTACAGTGTGAAGTAGGGGTCTGATTTCATTCACTTGCATATGAAAATCTAGTTGTCCTGGCACCAGCTGTTGAAGAGACTATTCTTTCCCCATTGAATGGCCTTGGTACCCTGGTCAAATATCAGTTAGTCATAGATGTATGAGTTTATTTTTGGACTCTCAATTCTATTTCATTGATCTACCTAGCTATCTACCCACTGTCTTGATTATTATAGCTTTTCAGGAAGTTTTGAAATTGAAATGTGTGAATCTTTTAACTTTTTCAGAATTATTTTAGCTATTCTGGGTCCCTTGCATCATTTCTGTATGAATTTTAGGATTAGCTTCTCGATTTCTGAAAAAGAAAACACTGCTCTCCACCCCAAAATAACAGAATATATGTAAACATATATGCATCTAAAAATTAACATTTTTAAACTTTCAACCTATTTTTGCCTCTGAATATAAAGCGTGTTTCTGATACACCACATAGGTAAATCATGTAATTTATCTGCTAGGCAAATCTCTGCCTTTCATTGTAGTTGTTGAATTCATTTACATTTAATATAAGTATGATAAGTAAGGATTTGCATCTGTCATTTTGCTATTTATTTTCTGTATGACTTTTTATGCCTCTGTCCTACATTTCTATCTTCTTTTGTGTTAGATATATGTAGCAGTAGCAGAATAACCATGAGCATGCAGTCTAGTTACTAGAAAGTGAAAGATTACAAAACACAGGATGTACAGAGGGCGTATCAAGATGTTAGTTATTCACAGAGCAACAACCAGATTTGATAAAGGGAAGCTCATCCGTCTGTCAGGTCAGAATGGGGTGCCGTATGGTCTTAATTTGGGGTCTGGGTATCTCTCTTTGTCCATGAGTTGCTGGGGAAAGATGATACAGGAAAGTGGACCCCAAAACTGAGGTCCGGCCTGAAGGCCAAGCGGGTTCTTGGCTTCCTGCAGGGAGGAATTTAAGAGCAAGCAGACAGAGCAAAGCAAAAGCAAGTTTATTAAAGTAAGAAAAGAAATAAAAGGGAAGCTGCCCCATAGACAAGTCAGCGGGTCTCTCTCAGAGTAACAGAGAGTTGCACTTTGTGAGTTTCTGGTGTCTTATTTTATACTTTCTATTTAATTTTATGTTAAGCAGAGAGAGGATTATTCATAAGATTTCTGGGAAAGGTTCCTAGAACAGAGGGTTCCTCCCCTTTTTAAGCCATACAGGGTAACTTCTGGGAGTTGCCATGGCATTTATAAACTATCATGGTGCTGGTGGGAGTATTTTTGAGTTTACTAACATATCATAAGCAGGGTATGATAAATGGGGACAGTAACCTGAGGTCTTTTTTCTTGGCCATCTGGGTTCTAACTGTTTTGTCCGGCTTCTCCACTGCCTCCTGTTTTATCACAGACCTTAGTTTGGGTCTTGTAACTCCTTACCGAGCAGGGCCTGCCAGTTCCCTATCTCAACTCCTCAAGGAAATCGGGGTGCTGCTACCACAACGGGGAGCGGTTGCTAAAGAGGTGAAAGTAACAGGTGTCCAATTCCAGGCCCTCGTGACTCCGGATGCCGTGCAAGAGGTTCCTACGCCGCACGAGAGATGAGTCCTCCGGCTCCTTCTTGCAAGTCTCTGAAATTTGCCTGGGAGAAGATTCTACTGAGTTCCACTGACTGATGTTGCATCTTTCCTAGGTCTCAGGAAGTCCTTCAGTGGCTGGGAGGTCTGCCAGGCAGGCGGTTGGCTTTCCCCAGGAAGGGAGAGGGGACCATGCTTGGGGAGAAGGAACGAATGGTCAGCTGGCCCCCAGCTGCCCTGGGATAGGGAAGGGGCTGGACTTGCTCAGAGCAATAGCTGGAGACTGGCGTGGGCAATCCTGTGAGCTTTCTTTCTAAAGTGTAGATCTTTTCCCATCACTTCTCTCCTTAAAAACCTTACATGGATCCCTGCAAACTGCAATCACCGTTTATTGAGTACCTACTATGTGCCAGGCACTGCACAAAGTGTTCCATAGACATCATTATCCTCCCTGAGAACCTCGCGAGCAGGTGTTCGTTTTACTCCATTGTAAATGTGAGCAAATGAATGCTCAGAATCACAAGTGGCCGACCCGAGGCCACAGAACTCCAAACAGAGTTCCCAGTCTTTATCTATCCTATCAATACATCTTTAAAGAAAAAAAAGAAAGCTATAAAAAATGAAAAAATAATGGCCAGGCGGGTGGCTCTTGCCTATAATCCTAATTGTAACACTTAGGGAGGCTGAGGAGGGAGGATCACTTGAGCCCAGGAGTTTGAGACCAGCCTGAGCAACATAGTGAGACCCCATCTGTACAAGAAATTAAACAATTAGCAAGCGTGGTGCTGAGTACTATATTCCCAGCTACTCGGCAAACTGAGGCAGGAGGATCACTTGAGCCCAGGAGTCTGAGGCTACAGTGAGCTATGATGACACCACTGCACTCTAGCCAGGTCAACAGAGTGAGACCCTGTCTCCAAAAAAAAAAAAAAAGGCAATTTCTCTTTATTTGCCACACCCATTCCAGCTACTCCAAGGAAGCACCATTAATTCTGTTGCGTATCCACCCCGACTTCTTTCTGTGGTCAAGTAATATGTCTGAGTATGTGCCAAGAACATGCCGGGGCATCAAAATGATTTTCAGAGAGCTGGGTTCTCCGGGTGTTCAAGTTGCCACGTCAATCCATCTGGTCTTTTATCATCTTAACGACTCACAGTGTGGGGATAAGGGACAGAGAAGTAAGGAGTCCGTATTAAAACACAATAGAGTAGGTCCCTCCCTAGCTCCGGATTCTCCGACAATCCCCACCTCACCCAGAGGAAAACCAAGATCCCTACACCAGCCCGGAGGCCCTGCACGATCTGGTCCTTGGTCACGTTTCCAATGGCGACCCCACCATCTGCCACCATCCCCTCTTGCCCCCTCCAGTCATGCCACGTTGTTCTGAAACTCCCCCACGTGTCCTGCCCCAGGGCCTCTGCACCTGCCGTTTCTGCTCCTGAAACGCCCTCCCGCCAGACAGCCCCCGGCTCACATCCTCACCTGTGTTAATTCTTTGCTCAAACGTCTCTTTTCCCTGATCAAACTTGACTCCCCCCCAAAACTCCACATCCCTTTTACCTTCTGTGTTTTCCCTCCGAGCATCTATTACCCTCCAACATACCATAAGAATCTTAATTATCTTTTCATCTTCCTCCACTCACCAGGATGTAGCTTCAGAGAAGTCGGGAATGTGTGTCTCTTTTGTTCCCAGCTGAATCCCCAGGGCCTTAGAACAATGCCTGGCACACAGTGGGCGCTTAATAAATATCTGTCACATAGCTATATTAATGAAAGGAGGCTACAGTCAGCAGCATGGCTCAGACGTGCCTGAATTTTTTTTTTTTAGAATAGGTGTGTCCCTTGCTTGTTGAAGCCAGCACGCAGCGCTGTGAAATGTTAAGAGATGTGTGTTCACGAGGAGGAAGCAGGGTGGAAGGGACTTTCCTCCCCGTTCAGCCAGAAGGACCTCAAATCAGAGATCTGCAACCCTGCCTCGAATGGACCTCCCGCCCCTGCATCTACCAGGAACAGGTGTCCTAGGAAGCCGAACGCCAAAAGCAGGAGTCCTTGGTTCGCGCTGCCGCCGCAGACTCGGTCCTCCAGGCATGATTTACGCCTGTGGCTGAACTTTATTCTCTACTTTTTGGACTCTACTTTGGATTTTTTTTTTTCTCCTTGGCCTTTCCCTGGGTCAATGCAGTCTTGATATTTGATTTACTGTTAACAGTATTGACTGCATAGGATTGAGCCAAGAAATGGAAGAAATTGCTTTTCTCTTCCTGTCTGCGGGTTGACGACTCAGTCTCAGCGCTGGGCTGGGCAGGCTCTGGGAATGGCATACGTGCCAGAGGGAGCAGGGTTTTTGTGCCACTGCAGCTGGAAGATGACCCTGGAAAGGAAGTCGGCCAAAGGGTCCTACGCCTGCCCACCATGCAAGTGTTCCCTCCTAAGTATGACAAAGAGGGAGAGAGACAGTGTTAGGAGCACCAGCTTCAGAGTCAACTAGCCTTGGGTTAAGCTGTGTGGCTTTAGGCAAGTCACTTAATCTCTCTGAGCCTCAGTTTCCACATTCACAAGATGGAGGTGATAACATCCTCCTCACAGGTGGACTGTAAAATGAAACACTTTGAGTCAAGCCTGTGTCATCCTAGGAGCACAGTTTATTGTACCTATCCCTGTCACCGTCATCACCATCATCATCAGAATCATCACTTTATTGTTGGGTCCAAATAAAGAAACAATCCCTCTCTCTGTTCCATGGAATGGATGAGAGAAGTCTAGAGACCCCTTGATATTTATCTGTTTATTGTGGTAACATACATAACAATACATTGACCATTTTAACCACTTCTAAGCGTGAGGTTCAGTGACATTAAATACATTCTTGTGCAACCGTCACCTCCATCTCTAGATTTTTTTTCATCTTGCAAAACTGAACCTCTGTATGCATTAAACACTAACTCCTCATTTCCTCCCCCTTCCCCACAGGCCCTGGCAACCACCGTCCTACTGTCTGTCTCTATGAATTTGACTACTCTGGGTACATCCTATGGCTGGAATCATGCGGTATATTTCCTTTAGTGACTGGCTCATTTCACAGAGCAGAATGTCTTCAGGGTTCATCCCTGTTGTAGCACGTGTCAGAATGTCATTCCTGTTCATGTCTGAGTAATATTCCATCGTATGGCTGTGCCACATTTTGTTTATCCATTCCCCTGTGGATAGACACTGGGGCGCCTGCCACCCTTCGGCTACCATGCATAACGCTGCTCCAAACAGAGATGATGACACTCCCTCTTTTCCACCACGCAGGTTAAGACGGATGCAAAGTGGTGTCTGCAATCTCTCCCCGACTCCATGGTCAATGACATCATTTTGGTAGCTGGAAATCAGCCCTAGTGGGAATGTCTATACCATGGATACTGGCAAGTGCTACAAGCCAGGGCTTGATGGTTTTGTTGGTTGTCTAGATCTAAGAAAGTGACATAAAAAAAAAGTTAATAAAGTAGATTGAACTTAAGGTTGTGACGTGTCTATAGCCATTAAATCGTGAATAGCACAAACAATGGAGGAAATACCCTTTTAGTATTTGAAAACCATTACAGACTTATAAAACCATTACCCAACCTATAATGGCTCGACCTAGGATTGTTCTGACTTTACAGTGAAGCAAAAGTGATATGCATTGTTCATGCTCCTCAGCTTACGATGGGGCTGTGTCTGCATAAACCCATCACAAGTCGAAAATACTGTAAGACAAAACACACTTATGACACTTGACTTACGAGATATATATATGTGTGTGTGTGTGTGTGTGTATATATATATATATATATATTTTTTTTTAGTGGCCGGGGGCATGGTGGCAGAGAATGCGTGCCTCGTCCTGGCCCTTGACTTGTGATATTTTAAACTTATGATGGGTTTATCTGGACATAACCCTATTGTAAGTCTAGAAGCATCTGTGTTTGGTTCAGCAAAGAAGTCGCTCACGTCACTGATGAACAAATGAAGTACCAACATTTATCTTTGTTGTTACATTTTTGTCCGACTCATTAATGTAAGCAAAAATTACCAACCAACCATGTCAGCGCCACCCTCAGAGAGCCGGTTGTTGAACACTGGTCAGCACACCACGGAGGCATTTTAGTACCTTTCAAACGAAAGAAAAACCAAGAACTGTAGCTACAATGGATATTTTCTATTTCTAGAAGCAGAAAGCTCTCAGGAAATGCTTCCCAGCTCACATTAGCGAGCCACTGGGGTCGTTCGAGAGGACACGGAGTCAGACTATCCAAAAGTGGGGCTGGTCCAGCCAGTCCCCACAATTCTCACGCTCAGAGTGATGGCTTGGTACATCCCAGATGACTGACAGGAGCGGTAACAGGTCAACCGATCCCAGCTGTGCCACCAACTTCATACACGAGCGCAGGCAACTTTCTGAGCCGCGGGTTCCTCCTCTATAAAGATAAGACTCCCGCCCTGACCACATCCCTCAGAGGGACGGGGATCGGGTCCAGGTGAGTGGGTGGGACTCACGTGGACGTAAGTGGCACGCACTCGACGTAAACTAGCTTAACGGGGAGAGGGGAGATTCGTTGGTTCTCAGTATTAGTTTGGATACTAAACAGTTCAGACGTTCAAAGGGAAACTCCTCATGTTTCTCCTTCCTCTGTCCTTTTCTGAACTCATCGTGGTGGCCCTTCTGTCTCCTACTCCAGACGTATCTTCCCCCACGTGGCTGGTACCCACCCTGCGAACCTCAGTGCAAAAGCGGCTTCCCGCGGGCAGGCCCGTAGACCCATCCCACTAGCCCTGCTTGGGTCATGTGCTTGCCTCTTGGACCAATCGCCATCACCAGAGGAACTGATACTGTGATTGGCCAGATCTGGCCAGGTAACCACTTCTGCAGCCAGGATGGGCAGAGGCTCTTTCCAGAACAAAAGGGGCTCGTGGCAAAACTCTCCAGGGAGATGCAATTCAACAGTCACACCAGGAGGTGAGTATGTTGGGAAGATTCAGGCAACAAGCTTGAGGGATGAAAGTGATTGTTCTCAGAATAAAGGGGTGTGGGTTGTCTGTGTCTTGCACACGGACTTGCTCTTTTAACAAATGGTCCCTGTGCAGTGCACAACCGATCCTGCCAGCCCGTGCTGGAAACTCTGCAAGGTCTTATGGTCTGGGGGCTGCCCGCGTCGCTGGGCTCACTCGGGACCCTGTCCCCGTCTCTCACGATGCCCCAGCTCCACTGGACTTCTCTGTCTCGGCCTGGGCCTCTCCCCTTCCTCCTTCAAGTTCTTTTCACAGGTGTTTCCTCTTGCGTAGAATGTTCTTCCCACAACTCTTTAATCCCAATCAATCTTTCTGATGATCTATTTCCCCCGTGAGCACCACAGACAGCAACGGACTTATTTTTATACTTCAGCGCAGCGCATGGCACAAAACAGACAGTCAACAAACACTTCTGAAGTCAATCAATATTTATTATTCCAAGGGTAAACGAGTCCTGAATTTCCTGCCTTCGGCACACAGACCCACTCATTCTTTCATTCATTCCTTGGATACCTGCACCATGGGCTGGGAGGTGGATGAGTAGCAGTAACCAAGAAGGCATTCTTGCCTTCAGAAGGATCGAGGCTTGATTGGAGAAGTGGACGGTCACAGCAGCACGGGAGGATGAGGGAGCAGAGAACAAGACTCCAGCGACAGCAAACACTCCCCAGAGAAGGTGACCCGAGATGAAAACTGATGGATTAATAGAAATCAGGTGGATGAAGGAAGGCAAATTGCCAGGGGGCGGGCGCCAGAGAGGGGAGTGGATGATTCTGGTGGGGGGAGGGGGGAGGAGAAAGAGGGAGGGGGATCACTCCTTGCGGGAGCATGGGTGTGAGAACTCGGGACGCTAAGTCTGCAGAGAGAGGCACACGCTTTTAAAGCATCACGAGGGGGTTGGACTTGATCCAGACGAGGCCACGAGACCCCACTGCAGTGTATTAAGCGGGGTCACGACACAGCCACATTGTGTATTGGAAAGAAATCGTCTTCAGCTGGCCCATCACCTTGGGGACACAGGCTAAGAATTAATATCAGTTTAAGGGTTTCAATTTAGACAAATTACTGACTCCATCGTGGGGACAGCTGGGCAAATCTGACAACTCTCCACCTTTAGAAGTCAATATTATTATAATCACTGACTTTTAGAAATCTCACACTGTGGGCTCCCAGAAGCGTAGACTCCTGGAAAGAGGAAAGACCCGCCTCATAGGCCCAGGAAAAGGGGAGCAGAGGCCCTCGGCACTGCAAAGACCCGTGGAAACCAGAGGGATGGAAGCTGGAGCCCTCCCCTCAGAGAACTGCAGACGCCACGGAACTATAAACCCAGGACGCCACTGGTTATGAACACACTTGGACTTGGGGGGTAGGTAGCCTAAGCCCTAATGAAATGACACAGGAACCCTCTCGGGGAGGTGGCCTTGTTCTCCCTAAACCCCCTTCCTCCAGGGTCACACCTCTCTCCCTCCAGTGGCTATTTCTGTGTGTACCTCCCCCCGACCCTGGGACTGTTGTTCAGTCTAGCAGCAGCTCCCAGCGCCCCACTGGCCAGTGTGTGTCCGCACCCCAGTCCTGCCTGCCGGGAGCACAAATATTTTCTTAGCTAGCGTTGGTTCTTGAGGATAAATGCTGGGTTTTTCCACCCCTCCCAGGGTGCCAGAGTTCAACTCAATTTTCTCAGATTAAATAAAATTTCAAAGTGTCAGTCGCTGGCAAACGACAAGTTGGAAGGTGGTTGATTTTTCTAACCCAATCGTCAGTCCAATTACAATTTTTAATCTATATGTAGATAATGGTGAACAAAAACCCCATAGAAATGTCAAGAGTGAGGAGGTTATTAGCTTGGTTTTAATTACTGACGATCATTCTCAGCAACTGGAGAGACCGGCAAAGTAAGGGGAAGGAGGCATTCCTCCGGAAGAGTTCAGTAGGGACCCTGGGCTGCAAGGGAACCTTCCCTGGCCTGGGGAATGCACGACCCCCGTACCCACACTAGCCCGCCATGACTTCCCACAGAGACAGGCCCCTGGGCTTGGGCAGAATCAATCCCGCGCCAGCTGATGCGATGTGATCCTGGCTCTTCCTCCTGCTCCCGGCTGCGGGTTCTCCCACCCGCCCGGCGTCTCAAACACGCCTGGCGTTCAGTCTTTTGTCTTGAGGGAAGCAACACAGGCCCCCTGGAGGAGAAAATCTGGAAAATGAAAAAAAGGTGAATAGGGAGGGAAGAAACACAAAACCTATCCTAGTCTCACCACCTAAAACAACTGCTAATATTTTGGAGTTTTTCCAGTCTTTTGTGTATGTGTGTGTGTTATTATTATACATACATACGTTACACATATATATTATACAAATATATACACATATGTATATATGCATATAAATATATTTAATATTAAATATAGTAAAATACTTATATTTGAAATAATATAAGATAAATACATTGCTAGAACATATAATTAATATTATATATTACAGTATATAATGTATAGCTATAATAAAATAATATATACACATACACAATTATATTGGTATATAATTGGAATTATATACAGTACTGCATGTGAATTTTTGCACCCTGTTTTTTTTTTACTTAATATCATATCACAAACATTTTTCCAGATCATAAATATTATTTTCAAATATCATATTAGTGGCCGTGTAGTCTGGATACACTTAAGTCTCACTAATCCATCTCATTTTTACACATGCAAGGCCAATTTGTATTTTAATAGAGATGTGACAATTCTTTAGGCTTAATATTGCACCTTGGTTTTTCCACGTAGCCATAAGTGGTCTTCCATGTTGTTATAAAGTCAGTAACTATCATTTCAATGAATCATTTAACCTCTACCAAATATTTTTGAGGATCTCATCTGTGCCGAGCGCTGCTCTAAGTGGTAGAGAGATAAGGCTTAGAATGCTCTCAGGGTTAGAATGTTCTAGGGCTTCTGATCTTATAAAACACAGCTTTTGTTAAACTGAATATATGTACTAATCACACTACATACATTTGGGTAGATTAATGTTTCTCAAATTTGTACATAATACTTCCATGGACATTTTTGTATGTTAACTATTATCTCTATTTTGAATTATTTCCTTTTCTTTTTATAAATTTCTCCAAATCAATGAATGGGTCTAAGGCTACTAGTTTTTTTGAAAATTCTTAATGAGAAATCTAGTTTCTACTTAAATATTGAGTTTTTAGGGCAAAACTAATCTGTGGCCCAAAACAAATACCAAAGAAGTCGCACAAAAGTCGACCCAGTTAAGGACATCAACTAGAAACACAGTGCTATTTTTAATGTTTCAAACGTTGCTGGATGTGTACACTAACGGAATAACCCTATCTCCTAGGACAGAGCTGTACAATTTTTAAGACTTCACATTTATTGTTTAATTTGTGAAAAAAAAATGGAAACCATAAAATAGTATTTTCCAAAGTGTGGTATAAGCACAACTGGTTTTTGGCAAAGTGAATTTTGGTAGGAGAGACCTGAACCTACTGTGAATTTTTCATCATTATTTATGCTTTGTGCGTTGGGGAAAAATGCAAGTAAAATATCAAGCCCGCACTTCCGTGAGATTAGAGTTTAGGAATAGACTAAGGAAGGAATAAAAGAAGTGGGTTAAAACTCAGTTTAAAGCAAGACATTAAGCAGAGCCACATGGGGCCACTTTGGAGTGGTTAAGAGGGTTACTGGGGATACAAAATTCACAGGATGTTGGGGTGAGACTGTTACCCATTTTTGGTACCCTGACAGGTACCAAAAAGAACTCCAAGATCTCAGCGAGCTTGCCATTTATTAAGTATCTAGTAAAGCAAGGCTCAAATGGTCAAACTTTGGACTTTTTTTTTCACTCAAGAGATTAAAAATGAAGTTTCCCATCTCCTTGGCTGCACATTCAAATGACCCAGGGAGCTTTTTCAAAAGCACCATGGCTGGGCTCCTCCCCTCCAGGCTCCTCCTCTGTAGGTCTCAGCGGGGTCCGGGCATCGGTGTTTCTAAGGGCCGCCCCTGCCCCCGTAGTGGTTGTAAAGTGCAGCCATGGTCGAGGACTCTGGGTCGAGGTCGCCTTCTTTCTGAACATCTCTGGGTGTCGTCCTGTCCAAGGATGGGAGCTGGAGTCCATGCCCTCGCTGGTCCCTCTCTGCACCGACATCCTAAAATCTCCCCCAGCTCTCTGCTGCCGGGATAATGAGGCTAATGACCAATCAAGCCGTAATAAGGATTGATTCGTTTATTAAGGAGCAATTATGTGCCAGGTGCTCCCCACTCCTGGAGCCCAGGAGACTCAAGGGCGAGCAGGATGAGCCCTAGGGAAGACTGGGGAGGAGGGGCAGCCACCAGAAGGCAGAGGGCAGCTGCCTCTTAGGGGGTCTCCTGGATGGACTTGGGGTCCCAGCACCAGGGCGAGTTCTGGAAATTCAGCAGCAGCTCATGTAAACACCAGCACTTAACAAGGCAGAGCAAACTTGAGCCTGAATCAGCTCCTGTGTGAGGGAATCCCACCAGAGCTCGGCCAACGGGCTTCCAGGCAGAGGATGTGCTGGAAGAAAGGTGGGGTGGAGGGAGGGGGTAGCCTGTTGGGAAAAGAAATCTGACAGGAAGCAGAGGGGATGAGGGAAGGAAACCACTCAGAGTCTAAGCAGACATCAGGGTCCCTCCTGAGACTCTAGACTTCTGGGAAGCCTCCAGTCTCAGGTATTCTGTTATAGCAACATAAAATGGACTAAGACATGTGGGACAGGATGTGGTGGGGTGGAAACAATGGGCTAGTCCAAGATGGGTTGGGATAAACGACATGGCAGGGAAAGGCTTGGAACAAAATGGACTGGCCGGAGATGCCCATTTACTTCTACTGGGCCAGTAGGACAGGGGACAGGGCTTGGGGGCTCTGGACCCGTGTGTCCTGCCCACTCACCGCGGGGCCCTCCCTGGGCCTCAGCTTCCCCATCTGTCAATTGCATGTTGGGACTAAATGATATCTGCTCTGGAACCCTGTAAGTCTTTACAGCAACCATTTATTCTGAATTTAAACAAATTTGGATGAGTGTCTACTCTACGCCAGGCCCCATGCTAGGTGCTCACAGCCCAGTCAGTGGAGCCAACTCCCCCTGCCCCCCACCCAGAGAAAGCCAATTACAACACAGGGTGTTTCCTCCAAGTGCCCAGATACCCCAAGGGCTGAATTAGAGATGGCTCCGAGTGGACACTGGGTTAGCACCTCTTGTGGCCTGAGGCCCCTGTGGATGGGCAGCCCAAGATGGAACTCACGGGCTGCGCCCTCAACAAACAGCCCTTCAAGGCTGCAAGAGACTCCCGCGGGGCCTCAAGTTCAGGCACGTACCTAGCATTTTGGCCAGTGAGAGACCATAAATGCCAAGGTAGGTGGGAGCCAGCCACTCCTGAGGCCGTCCCCATCCTTTGGGGGTGTCTTTATCAAGGTGCTTTTCTCATGCCCCCCCACCACCACCACCAAATGTCTACTTGAACCTCTAAACACCCAGTCCAGCTCCAGGTCACCATGGAGAGATGCTGGACAACTCACCATGGGTTTCGAATCTGCTTAGGATCTAGCTGTGTCTGCCTCTCTGCCTGTATTCATCCACTCATTGAACATTGTGCGTAGGTGCTCAGTACCACGCTGGGTCCTGAGGATTCAGCCTTGACCAAGACAGACTCAACTACTGACCTTACGAGCTCACAATTTGGGGGTAGGGGGGACACACTGAACAATGCCACAAATAACCTTATAATTACAACTGTGTGAATTTCTGGGGATGAAAATTAGGAGACCTCTGCTCTCTGACCTCAGGGCCTTTGCACATGCTGTTCCCTCTCTCTGGAAGTTTCTCTCAACTCCATTGCCCTCTCTCCTGGTCAGTGCCCAATCTTACAGGTGTCAGCTTAGAGATCACTTCCTTCAGGAAGCCATGCCTGGTGCCCCCCGTGTGGGCTCCCCTTCTGTTCTCCTCTGTACCGTGTGTTTAACCCCACGTGTCACGCTCCATGCAAATGCTGTTTGTTTTTCTGGCTATGAACACACCCTTTCTCCTTTCAACCTGTGTTTCCTGAATGCTGGGATTCAGGTGGGACAGGTTTAGATTTCACAAAAGATCTAGAACCCTCTAGAGGCCATAATTGTTCACTCTTAGAAATATTCCAGAAGGATCTAACTAGTTCAACTTCTCTCCATCCAGCTTTGGAGAGTTGCTTTACTGATTCTCCCTTTTCTAGACCATCTGTCTCCTAAAGAATGAGTATTCCTGGGATGACACCCTCTTCCTTCTTCCGTTCATCCTTCCCAAGCCCCAGCTGCTAAACTCCCATCACTACAGAAAAGTGATCACCACGAAGGCTCTGGCTTGGGCGGGGACAGATGTTGAGCCATGCTCTGTCTGGTGACAGTGATGTCCCTCCCTTTTTTGTGCACGGTGGCTCTCTGAACCTAACCCTCAAACCATTGAGCTTGGAGTCACCCACCCCCTGGGGGCTGAGGCTCACTCTTTTCTCCCCCCGGCCCCTAGCACTCCCAGCTTGCTATGCTCACTGGAGCACTGGATGGATCTGTGGATGGGTCACCCAGTGAATTAATCGATGGGTCAGACTCAACCGCCTTCCATTCCTGTTTTCGAGCCAGCCCAGATATTCCAGATTTCTGTGTCTCCGGCATCCTGCCCCAGAGAAAAATCAAAAAACAACCTGCCAGGCCTTGAACCATCAGCCACTTTTCAAAGAAAGTCAAGACTCTGTCACATTTTTTTCTTCCCTCCCAAAATTAAAATGTGCCTCCAGTATAACTTGTTATCAAAAATAGAAGCATTTTATCTATCTTTATTGCAGAACAGAGATTACATGGAGACATTCAATTTGGAGTCAATTTAAATTTCAATTGTCTGTGAAATCTAAATCAATAGGGTATAGTTCAATGACGCTTTAATAAAACAGGACATAACAGAGAAATCATTAGGAATTACATATGATAAGAGATTGGAGCAGAGCCTTCGTAATGGTGGAAGGAACATTAGAAAATTACCCCCAAGCATTCACAAGTAAACCAACGGCCTCCTTCCCCCACGAGACGCCCGGGAAAGCTTAATTGTGCTGTGAGGACTGAGAATCCATCTCTGTCAGCCCAGTGATTGGGGCACAATTTACAGTGAGTGACAAAGGCGGGGGCTTGTCTCGCCCGGAATGTGCGGATCATGTTTCCCCAGCCCCGATGCCTGGAACATGCGTTAGACCCTCTCAAATTCCCGACTCTTTCTCCCTTCTCCCCACGACTGGCCTCCTCTGCCCTGAGATTTCACCCTGCCGGGGACCCTTGGGAGGGTCCACCCTCGCCCCTCCAGCTTCAGACGTGGAGGCAGGAAGGACGGGAGGCCGTGGATAAACGCTCCAGCTTTGGAGAGAGACATTCCGGGAATGAATCCCACTTCCTTCCCTAGGTCTTGGGCAAGTTGCTTACTCCCCGGAGCCTTCTCTGAGCTTCCGCCTTTGAAAAGCAAAGCAAGAGATTTGAGTATCCACCTCGCAGGTGGGTGCTTCGCTCAGACAATAAATATCTGTTGAGGGCCGTCTGTGTCACTGTGCTAGGACACGGGTGAGGAGGATGAAGCACACCCCTTCCGTGCAAAGCTTAACGGGGTGCCAAAAAATGCAGTTCTCAGTATAAATAATATTTCAATGCACTGTTTTTAAAAATCAAAATCAATTCCAAAAAATCCATAGTGAACAAAATCTCAAAATTGTGCACAAAGACAAGCTCAGTAACAGCACCCAGCCATATTTGATCCTGAGACCAAAGAGAAAATCAACAATAGTGTTGATCCCGCCTTTATTTAAAAATGTAATATTCTTTTCTGGTGAATTTTTTGCGTTAATTCTGATTTCATAAAACATTGCATTAAAATATCATTTATCTTGATTACTGAGGTTTTTTGTGCTCCCTCCCCTTAAATTTTGCACCCCAAGACAGAGCCTCACTTGCTTCACCCCCCTGCAGAGCCATCGTGTTCTAAGTATACTAATTCCTGGGGAAACTGAGGAAACCACAGAGACACACGAATTATCCTCGTGGAGCCCGTGGTTTACCAAACGAGGCAGACGGAAGCAAACAAACAGAAAAATAAATAGAAGAATTATGAATTATGGTAAGTCCAGCGGCAGGAACAAGGTGCTGAGAAGGTGATCACTTACTCAGACGAGCGATCAACAGAACCTTCTCTAAATCTCTGAGCTCGGAAAGCCCTGTCATGCTCCCTATTGTGCATTGAAGGGTTAACCCTACCGTACATTAAAGGGTTAACTCAGCAGACGCAGGACATTCAAACCCCACACATTCCAAGGAAGAACTTGATTGGCTCCTGAGGGATGAGCCTTGGAATATCCTGCCCAACAGGAGTGACTTTGTATACCTGGACCTCGGGCCACACCAGGCCAGTTAGTCTATGTACCATGTGATTATGGTGGTGGCCTTGGGCCATGCTATGTCATGGTGACCTCTGGAGGAGCTGGTGACTAAGTAACTAAGGTCAGGCCTGTGGGTGCTCCACACCTATGTGACTGACCTCCAACAAAAACCCTGGACACCGAGGCTCAAGTGAGCTTCTGAGGTTGGCAGCACTCGGTACATGTCGTCACACATCAGTGATGGGACAATTAAGAGCGTCCGAGAGATTCCACTGGGAGAGGACAACTGGAAGCTTGTTCCTGGTCTCTCCTGGACTCTTTCCTGTGCACCTTTTCCCTTTGCCGGTTTTAGCCTGTACCCTGTTGTTTCAATAAACCATAACCGTGAGGATAACAGCTCTTCTGAGTTCCAGGAGTCCTTCTGGTGAAGGGTTTACAGGAACTCCATGCAATCATTCGTGGAAACTGTCAGTGGTTGTGGGAACCCCCAACACGCCTGTTCTGATCTCTCACGGCACTCATCACAGATCATGGGTCTGCACTGTGAGCACGTGTGACCCTAGACTAAACTTGCGCTGTCCAACACAGTAGCCACTGGCCACACACGCATGCTTAAATTAATTTAAGTGAAATAAATTTAAAAGTTCACTTCCTTAGCTGTACCAGCACATCTCAGTTGCAGCAGTCACGTGAGGTTTGTCACTACCATATGGAACAATTCTATCACCCAGAAAGTAATTAATACATTGGACAGCCCTGGATTACATAGGGAGGGGCAGCGACTGCAGGCAACTCATTCAGATCTGTTTCCAGGCCCTCACACAGAGCAGGCACTCAATAATTATTCGTGAAAACAAACAAAAATATACAAAACAGACTTGATAGCGGAAATAACTCTGGTCCCCACCCTACCTCTAATGCTGCGTGCCCTTGAGCAAGCTACTTGGCTTCTCTGAACTCCTATTTCCCCAACCACACAGATGTCTGTGCGCTCTAGGAGTTCAAAGTTCCCTTCAGGTCCTGGTATTCAAGGCCGGGATGATGACAGGAGACCGGGTGTTCTGGGTGTCCTTCTTCTTCTCATTGTGTGCCAGACAAATGGGTCAGCAGTCAGGGGAACTGAACAGACAGAGTCAGAGACTTGAGAAACAATCACTGGGTTTGCCTCAGCCGAGGAACCCTTCAGAGTACAGGCTCCATAAAGGTACAGCTTTGTGGGCCTCTTTGTTCATGGCTGTGTGCATCTCCAGGGCCTAGCACAGACCTGGCACACAGCAGGGACTCAGTGCATACTCCTAGAATGAGTGATTGCCCCAAGCCCTGAACTTGCAGAGACTAGAACTCGGCTCAGGGAGTGTGTTCTTTGTCACATGTGACACCAGGCCTTGGCAAGATTAGACTCCGTCATGAATAAGCCTATGGAATCAGCTTGGACCCCAGTTGGTGACATTCGACTGTACTGCTGCCTCATTTTTCAGCCACAAAGTGACCTCCAAACCCTCCTCTGTCACTCTCTGCTGAAAACCCTTCAGTGGCTCTCTGCTCTCCCCAGATAAAATACAGCCACTTTTTTGTGCATGTGACAATGCAGGAACAATGTTCACCTCCTTTCATGAGAGCTCATGGCTTGCAGCAGGGAATGTGGAGCCAGCACTGGTCTGGTTGGGCTCTCCAGTATGGCAGGGGCGCCCAGCTCACGTCCCACACTCACTGCTATGGTTTGAATGTTTGTGTTCCCTCCAAAACTCATGTTGAAGCTTAATCCCCAACGCAACAGTGGTGGGAGGTGGGGCCTGACGGGAGACGTGTAAGTCGTGAGGGCTCCACCCTCATGAATGGATCAATGCCACCAGGAAAAGGGCTTGCAGGAGTGGGCTCACTCTCTTCTCTTCTCGCCATTTAAGAGCACAGTAGAAGGCCACACCAGACGCCTGTGCCTTGATCTTGTACTTTCCAGCCTCCAGAACTGGGAGAGAATAAATTTCTCGTCTTTGTAGATTGTGCATTTTCACGTATTCAGTGATAGCAGCAGAAAGTGAACTGAGACACTCAAGTTATTCCCTTCGCTCCCCAATCCCTACGTCCCAATCCTCCATCCCATGCCCACCGAGTCCTGGACACCAGCTGACCTGCCCTGGGCGTAGTCTGCCTTGGTATGCACCGTACACCTCTCGTTGTATCATGAATACACTCCCACGGGGCTTTCTCCCCTAAGAGAGAGGGCTCGATCTGCGTACTCAGCAGTCCCCATGAGACTTTCGGATGACTCACCGTCCTTCTGAACCTCGTTTTTCCCATCCGTACAAAGCTCTGAAGTTAGTTCCTGGATGTCTCTTTTCAAGGCCCTTCAAAACTGAGGATGCTCCTCACACGTCTTCACCCTCGCCCCACCCCTGGAAGCTGTCCCAGTCTTACTGGCCTGCGTGTAAACTTCTGAGCTCACCCGCCAACATGCAGGCCTTTGTCCCTCGGCAGCTCAGCATACATTTTCCTTTCCCTCCTCCCAACTTTCAGGATTTCACTCAGAGATCAGCCTCCCTGAAACAAACCTTCTGGATGGCCCCTTTCTCCATCCTCAGGTGGGACCGGCCTTCCCTCCTCTTTGCCCCGGCCATCCTCCGCACAAGCATCACCGCCCCGCAGCATCCGAAGCACTTTCTTGCACGTGCTAGTTAATCCCTGCAAATCACTCTTCTAGGCCATGGGCACCTTGAGAGCAGAGTCCTCAGTGTTCTGTCTTTGAAAAGCAGGGAGATAAAATCAGAGAATCTCAGCAGTAGGAGCCCAGTGGCTTTAGTTTGAATTCCGGCCCTATCACACACAACTTTGATGTAGGCAGAATCACTAATATCCTGCGTTAGATCACACTGTTGGCCTTGGCTCTTTACTCTCCCACCTCTGTCCATTCCCTTTGCCATGTGACTTTATAATTCACCCTCCTAAAGGAGCAGAGTATATTTCTCTGCCCTTTGACTTCAGATGTGGCCACGTGATTTGCTTTAGCCAATAGAATGAGGAGGAAGTAGCGGTGCGCTTGCTCCAAAAGACGTCTTGCGTGTGTCAGCCATTCTCCTGCACTCCTGCCTCAAGAAGAACATCCTCAGCCAGCCTGCTGCTCTCAGGAGCAGGTCGGGAGACACGTGGAGCTGAGCTGCCCCAGCCAAGCTGCCCACGCGTAACCCGGCCTTGAGAAACCAGCCCCGAGCCAACTGGCAAATGTGTGAGCAGCAGTAAGTGATGGTTGCTGTGAGCCGATGAATTCTAGGGTGGTTTGTTATTCAGCAGTAGTTGACTGACACACTCTCTTCAACTCAGTTACTTTATCTGAGGGATGTTGACAACTTTCCTGAGGGGCTATCATAGGAATAGATGACACACTGTGGATAAAGTATGGAACTCAATGCTTGGGCAGAAGTGGCAGCTATAGGTTCCTCAAAAAGTTCCATATGGGCCGGGTGCAGTGGCTCACGCCTGTCATCCTAGCACTCTGGGAGGCCGAGGCGAGAGGATCGCTCAAGGTCAGGAGTCTGAAACCAGCCTGAGCAAGAGCAAGACCCCGTCTCTACTAAAAATAGAAAGAAATTAATTGGCCAACTGAAAATATATAGAAAAAATTAGCTGGGCATGGTGGCGCATGCCTGTAGTCCCAGCTACTCGGGAGGCTGAGGCAGGAGGATCACTTGAGCCCAGGAGTTTGAGGTTGCTGTGAGCTAGGCTGATGCCACGGCACTCTAGCCTGGGCAACAGAGTGAGACTCTGTCT
>CAUYRT010011871.1:0-16409 GCA_963574885.1 Lepilemur ruficaudatus | reverse complement strand
CGGATAGCTCAAGGTCAGGAGTTCGAAACCAGCCTGACCAAGAGCGAGACCCCATCTCAACTAAAAATAGAAACAAATTAATCGGCCAATTAAAAAAAATGTATAAAAAAATTAGCCGGGCAGGGTGAGGTTGCTGTGAGCTAGGCTGACGCCACGGCACTCTAGCCCAGGCAACACAGTGAGACTCTGTCTCAAAAAAAAAAAAAGTTAAACATACACTGACCATATGACCCAGCAATTCTACTCCACAGTATCTACCCAAAAGAAATAAAACATCCACACAAAGACTTGTATATGAACGTCCATAGCAGCTTTATTCATAATAGGCCCAAACTGGAAACCCAAACGTCCATGATCTGGTAAAAGACTAAGCAAAATGTGGTATTTACACGATGAAATGCTATTCAGCAATAAAAAGATCAAATTTATGGTACATTCTATGACATGGATGAGCATCAAAGACATAATGCTAATTTACAGAAACCAGACACAAAAGACTACTGTTTCTTAATGATCCCACACATAGCTAATTTCTACAAAAGGCAACTATCTAGAGACAGAAAACAGACCACTGATTGTCTCAGGCTGGGGGAGGGAGTAGAGATGACTACAAATGGTCATGAGGGAACTTTTGGGGAGACAGAAATTTTTTAAAACTGGATTATGGTAATGGTGGCACAACATATAAATTTATTAAAAACAGTTGAACCATATGCTTCCAATGGGTAAATTACATGTATGTCAATTATACCTCAAAAAATGTGCTTAAAAAAAGATCCTGTGATCCTAAAGTCAGTGCTTCTCAAACCAGGGCTTGCAAACATCCAGGGGTACAGGATTCAATACAGTGCCACTCAAATATTTATTTTACTCATTGGTAATTTAATACATTAATGTTAAACATTATTGTTTCATGAAAACAGACATATATGCCAAAGAGTATGGTAACAAGTGAAAACAACCCCAATGAGAACAAACAGGATATTTATTGAGAGCTTGCTATGGGACACTTCCTAAACAGAGGCAAGAGAGTCCGCCAACATCATGTGCCTTTGGCAGAGGCTCACAGGCAGACGGTGGCGTGAGAAAGCTGTGTAACAAAGAAAGGGAAGGTTTCAGGTATACTCTGATTGGAGGAGATCGTTGCTATGGGGAAGCTGGAGGCAGGCTAACTAGAATCAGAGCATCTTATGTGATTTGTCTGAAGAGCTTATTTGGCTTTCCTTGGTTGGTCATGAGTTGGAAGTTGAAGCAAAAAAGAGGAAATTCCGCAGTCACTCAGCGAGTCACCACCCTTTGGGGCCATTTTTTGCATAGGTTGCAGTTTGGCACCCTGGACTTGTCGCTAAAGAAGTTGTGCTTTGTCCTCCAGGCTACTTATGTGTGTCAGACTTCTATTGTCATATATGCTCTGGCCATTGTCTGTTTTTATATTCAATCTCTCAAGAGTAAAATGCAAAACCTGACAAGCAAAAAACAAACAAGCATTTCTACCAGGTCAGATGGGCCGTGCCTGCTCCTTCATTCCTCCCTCTGTCCCAGAAGGCCCACACAGCCCATGCAAATAACCCCCCAGTGATCTGCTATGCCAGTCTTCCAGATAATCTGAAATTGTCTGAAATTCAAGCTGGCATTACCACTTCTCCCAAGTTTGACAGGTATTTTTGATAAGAGGGATAACAGGTTATCCTTAGAGAAAGTCCTCCTCATGCCCCTGGTCTCTCGTGTTTCCCCCCTACCCAATCCACTGAGAATAACAATGGAGGTCACACTTGTGTTTTGTAATTTCTCACATTTCAGAAGCTTTACATGATTCTGCATGTCAATAATTATTATTACTCATAATAATGAAAATAAGAAAAGTGGCCAGAAACTTTGCAAGAATTAGTTTATTTAATCCTCACCTTGAGAAAATTATCATGATTATGCCATTTTAGAAGGAAAGTGACATTTAGCAAGGTTAAGTAATTTATTCAAGGTCACAAGGGACATGACTAATGAGGAATTCAACCCTAGGTATGTCTGACTATAAAGCCAGATCTTTAACCATAGTATTGGTTTCCTAAAAGAGAAAGCAGCAAGGTATCTGATTGAAAGTATCTCTTCTTGATTCAAATATTGTAAACTTCCTCTCACCTCCCTCCTTTGGCGTGGTCCGCAAGTGCTCTGCAGTCCAGTGGCTGGATAGTTCACTCTGTGAGGCACCCTGCACTTGGTAAAACGTGTCCAAGCAATTTTCCTCAGACTTTGAAGCAAAATTCCTGCCAGCGTCTTGTAATCCCTGTTAGCAATGTCAGAGGCTTGCAATTTCTCAACCCTTAATCATTCCTTTAGAAAAAGTATTGATTTATAGAGATAGAGATAGAGTGCAACCACACCAAATTTTATTAGATTGGTTATTTGGATTTTTACAAGTGCCAGGACATTTTCAGAAATCCTGGTTGTGAGGACAGGAGGCCTAGAAGCATTTCCCCCCTGGACATTTTCACTTCTTAACTGTTTACTTTAGTGGACCCTCCACCCCACCGACCCACGGCCGAGCCGGTCGCGGCCACCCGCTGCTAAAGTAAAGGAAGGTGTGTCAGGTCACCGAAGGAATCTCCCACGTGGGCTTGTCCGGGCACTGTGCCCGAGGCCCAGTCCACACTCACCGCTGGCACCGCCGGCGGCATAGCTAGTCTGTGACAGCTTTAGCGTCAGTCAGTCGTTTGCGGATCCGGGAGTTGTTCCAGAAAAGAACACGCCCGGCCGTGGCCTACTAAATTCCATTAATAGTATAGTTGTTATCTTCCTGATCATATTCCTATCACAAATCCCACTTTTCTACAGATCTCCCACAAAACTCTCCTCTGTGGGTTATGGGTGTCATTTCAGTTCCCTTGTCAACGGGGCCCCACGTCACCCCGGCCAGCGCCGGCCCTGCGAGGGCGTTACTTTCTCGCTATACTTTCTTCTGCTGACATTATGCTAAAAAAATAAACAAACAGAATAAGAACTTTTTCACTTCAAAAATCTAAGGTGTTCTCAACAGAACGCATCCTTTGCAAGGCACGCACTTCATATTTTAAAATCAACACAATACTTTCCTGCTCTCAGCTCCTGACCATAGAAAATCCTCAACCAGAGTGATGTCATTAGTAACAAGGAGTGGTAAAATAATCTTCAGAGTAATGATTAGAATGCCAGTCATACGAATGATTTACTTCCTTTTATAAATTAGAACATATTCGAGGTTTTCCTCTGAATAGTACCACTCCCTCATTCACTTGCTCTCCTATCTGCCTTCTAAAATTGGAAGAAATAGTTGCAGTTGCAGGTAGAGAGAGTTAGACATAAGCTGTAACTTATTTTTCCTCTGCCACACCTCTTAGTAAGCCATCATCGATGATAAGCCATTAGAAACTATAGCAATTATGAATTATTATTGTGCTTTTGGTGATAACTTTGTAGTTACTTCCATTTTCATTTCAGTTTTGCCCATGGATGAATTTTGGGGAGGGGGGTCTTTTTGGTTTTGCCTTGCCAGGCCCTGGGACTAACACAGCCACCCACCTGCTGGGCTGCTCTCCCTCTCTGTTCTGGCTGCTGGGAGCAGGAGAGCTCCAGACCAGCAAAGCTCAAGGGGATGCGAGACCCATGGGCCTCCCGAGCACCCTCTTCACTGGAGGCCAAAGGCTAGAGACTCAGTGTCCAACTACATGGGACAAAGAGACTTGTGACCTGTGTGCAGTGTGGCCCCCATGGATGAATTTTTAATAAGAAAAGAGAGCTAGATAAAGAAAGCTTAAGGTCCAGAAGAAGTGGCTCTCACCTGTATTCCCAGCAATTTGGGAGGCCAGCGAGGAAGGATTGCCTAGAGTTACGGATTCGAGACCAGCCTGGGCAACATTGCAAGATCTCATCTCTACAAATAGTAGAAAAATTAGCCAGGTGTGATGGTGCACAACAGTAGTCCCAGGTAGTTGGGAGGCTGAGGTGGGAGGATCACCTGAGCCCAGGAGTTTGAGGTTGCTGTGAGCTAGGCTGACGCCACGGCACTCCAGCCTATGGGCAACAAAGCAAGACCCATATAAAATAAAATAAGGTTTTATTTTATTTTGAAAAAAGCTTAAAGAAGAAAAAGGAAAGCTTAAGAAGTGTATCTATATCATGGGGTTTTAAATATCTTCTTTGTAATATTTCCTTTTTTCAAAGGAGGATTTTTGTAGAACTCCAATATACAAAACAGAGAACCATGAAACTGCTCTAATTCAGACTTGGGCAGGGGCTGTGCTGTCCACTTGAGCTCTTACTGGCCCTTTGATGACACCTGAGGCTCATCTACAGAGCCTCCGTGCTCCACTGACCCTCACCGGAAACCAGCGAGCTGATATGTGAGCCACATGATGCCATCGACATCGACAGTCCAGGTGACCAATCAAACGTAGAGCCGGTGATGACGCCAGTGACACTAGCCGGGATGTTATTTATGTGATGTGGTAAAAATTTATATATTGTTAACTAACAAGATTTATTTAATAACAGCACCTAATTGCTCACCTTAATACTACCTACAGAATAGAGACCAGGACTAAAATAGCATCACTTTTTAAAGACTGTAATGTTTTAAAATGTTAGATACCATATTTCTTTATTCTTATGAAAGAGTAATTGAATAAATATTTAAAGGACTGTTTTTATCATTCGCCACTACAAAGTTTTTACACTTGCATATACTTTAGATACACAGATACAATGTCTATAGTACTTGTTTCATTTCTCAGTAACTCTTTTAGGGGATCAAAATCCGGACATGCCTATCTGAATGTGTTGTGAGAGAAACAGCATGTGTTGAAATAACCTATTTCTATCATTTGAGGTACTTATTCTTAATCTACCCTATATTTATTACCCTTTTATTGAAGACCTACATTCAATTGTTACCAAATTGCTTCAGTGAGTTACCAAAATAGATGTTATATTTTAAGTAATTTATAAAATTAACCACATACCAAAATGTATCAGCAAAGAAAAACTGTCACAGAAGGATGTATTTTAAAATAGAATCTTTCACATTTAGAAGTCAGCAGATTAGAAAAATGGTACTGAGTTCAGTATTCTCCAATATTTTCCTAAGATCTTTTTTTTCCTACAAAGTCTGCAGTCAAAAACTTTGAAACAATATCAACATGCTTCTCAGTAGCTTTTTTCCTCCTGCGGTGGAAACTTCCTGTCACCTACTTCATACCACTCTCTGCCACATGTAAGCAATCCCCACAGAAAACAAAGATCTAGCCAGGCTTTGTACTTTTCAGTTTTGTAATATCATGTTTCAATACACATAAGATAAGAGACAAGAAGAAGAAGAAGATTTCGCTCTTAGTTTAACCTTGCTTGGAATGTAGGCAGGAGTAGAAATCATAAATTATAAATAAAATTTTAAAAGCAGAAATTAATTCTGTCAAGGTATACCCAAATCTTCCTAAAAGTTCTCCCTCTCTCTCTCAAAGCAGGGTCTTGCTATCCTTTTTCCACATTCAATTTTCAAACGGCCAAAGTAAGAATTATTCATAGTGTGAAGAAAAAACGTTTAAGAAATGCCTTAAAGTTCTAACTCATCCCTGGGGTTTATCTTTCTAACCCCAAAGAAAAGCTCCATTTCAGAGAAAATAGACTACAGCTAGACAAAAAGTACCTAAAAAGTAGATCCTGAATTTCCTTAGCAAAGTGAAAATTGAATAGTAAGTGCTCAATATATGCATTTGTTCAATTAATTAATTTTAAAGATTTTTCCTCTCTCATTGGCTTCATGACAATACATTGGATGGGAAAGAGAATACAAAACACTTAATCAAGCCTGGGCTCTTTTCCTCTTCCTTCTAAAAGATAAGGAAGCTTTTTTTCTCTTCTTTTCCAAAAGGTAAAACTTCTCTTTCATCCTTAGAGTTATTGGAGAGATTCCTTTTTTTCATTTTTATTCATCTCTCACTCTCTTCATGTGTTATTGATGGATCATATACACATTACTCAATTCTTCATGTGTTCAGAGATAAACTTTAGAATAACATGTAGACTATTTGTCTTTCTCCAGTATTGGACTGTTAGCATTTTCAATATTTTTTAATTATGTATTTAATTATATCCCAATTTATCCAAAAGGGGTTTGAAATTTCTTATCCTCCTGAGTCTTTTGTGTACCTGATTTAATTAATCATATCCAATACTTACCCAGGTACTGTGGGGTTTAAAAACATGAAGAATACATTGTCCCTGCCTTCTAGGAACTAATAATCCAGAGGGAATAAAAAGACATGAATATAAATCACGCTGAAGAGACAGACTCTGATAACTGACATAGAGTTACAGATAAAATGTCCACTGTAAGAGTACCAGGAAGGAAAGGCTCATTCTACCAGTAAATGAACTAAAACACATGGTCATTCTGCTTCTGTGACCCCAAGGGCATTTGCCAGTACTGATTCATCTCAATGTTCCACATATACAACCAGATATGAATGTTTATATTTATAAGGACATTTTTGAATCATCAAGATGTTAAATTATTTAATTTTATTTTTATACTAAAGTCAGAAAGAATATAATACAGTTTTCAGGATTTCCATGTAATCAGGTTGAGATTATATTTTAGCTCAATTTTTACTTTCAGATGTACAAAAATGTCAATAACCAGAATACTTAATTTCCCTAGGACTCTGGATAAGCTGAGTGTGGCTGTGAATTTTTATTTTTTCACTTTATACTTTAATTCTTTTCAACATCCTTTCTTTAAATAAGAATGCTCAATAAAATTATATGCATTGTTTAATAAAAATGAAGTACTTAGGCATAAATCTAATAAAATATGTATAAGACTTTTATGAGGAAAACTATAAAGCTCTAATTAAAGAAATCAGGGGGAGTAACATCAGCAAGATGGCAGGACAGGAGTTCTCTGGCTTCATTCACTAACCCCCACAGGAATCCCAATTAGCAGTTATCCACAGGCAAGAACACCATTGTGAATATCCCAACTTGGGAGTGAGGCTGAGACACCCTCTTGGACCACAGAACTGAGAAAAGCCATGGTCAAGTGAGAAAAGTAGTTCTTTTTGGCCATGGCTCTACCCCCTCCCCCAAGCTGCCACAGCACCACACAAAGAATACCCCTGGACTCTACAGTGGAATAAATGAGTTGGAGGTGGATATTCAGCTTCCCCCCCCCATTCTGGGACCTCTGCAGGAGACTTACGTCTTGTCCCACAGGAAACACTGGGAGGACTCACAGAGCTGAACTGCCTGGGGTCAGTTCAAAACAAAGAACAGGGGTGGACCTCACAGTGACCAGCACATGAATCTCGGTAGCTGTTCTGCATTCGAGCCAATAGATGTGCCAACAGCATCACACTGCAGGAAACGTGATCCTCTAGTCTTCCAGGCTCAAATCCCTAGCCAACTTCCCCATATAGCATGGTATTCTCATTAAGTCTTTCTCAGGTCAAGAGGCAACTGCAGGTCAGTGATTACTTGCAGACAGAGCAAGACAGAGGCCCCACCCAACCCTGGTAATGGAGAGGTGATCCAACTAAGTTCTGGTGCTTGCATTAAGTCTTCTACAGATCAGAAAGCAACTGGAGGTCAGCAACTACCTGTGGAGACAGCACCTGGCCCCACCCAACACTAGCAGTGAATAAGTGATCCAACTAAGCCTTGTTGCTCTTGTTAGCCTTCCCCAAGCCAAGAGGCAATTATAGGTCAGTGATTAGCCACAAAGGGAGCATCTGGCCCCATCCAGCCCCAGCTGCTGAGTGATGACGTCACCAAACCTCAGTGCTCTGCTTAAACCTACCCTAGGCCAGGAGGCATGTCTAAGTCCACACATACCTGGTGCACAGCCTCTGGCCCTGCCCATCCTGTGTGGCTGAGGAGCAACCTCAGAGACTTCACCAAGTCTTGAAGCCCATCACACTACTGTGTCCAACTACAGATTCCAAACAATAGTACCAACTAGTCAGGAAAGACACCTGCCTGATCAAAGACTATTGCAAGCCCAGTTAGCAAGCCCACCTAAGGGTATAGTCCAGCCAGTGGTATCACTATACCATAAAGCACAGCCAGCAGTACCATTCAACTTCAGAGCCCAAGAATTGACTCAGCCCAACTAGAGAATCTGACACCAAGGTTTGCCTATCCAAGGTTGCTACCAATCAGCCCATCCAGAATCCCAGGCTAACCTAAACATTAAAAAATCGTTCACTACCAAAGAACACCTGCAAATGTTGGAATAGGTGGTCATCTCCTCAAATGTGCAGCACACAAGGATTATGAAAAATTAGGAAAATATGACAACACCAAAAGAAACTAACAAAATTCCAGTAACAAACCCAGAAGAAAATGGAGATCTATGAAATGAAGGACAAAAAAATTAGAATAATCCTCTTAAAGAAGTTCAGGAAACTTCAATAAAATTAAGATAGAAAATTAAATGAAATTTGGAAAATAATTTATGAACAAAGTGAGCTTTGACAAAGAGATTTATGAGCTTTGACAAAGAAATAGAAACAATTAAAAAACAAGTAGAAATTCTATAGATAAAGAATACAATAACCGAACTAAAAAATTCAATAGGAAGCTTCATCAGGAGACTTGATCAAGCAGAAGAAAGAATCAGTGAGCTCAAAGACAGGAATATGAAATTATTCAAACAGAGGAGCAAAAGAAGAAAGAATCAAGAAGGCCTCCAGGAATTACAAAACATCATCAAGCCAACCAATCTTTGCATAGTAAGATTTTCTGGAAAAGAGAGAGAAAAAGACCTAGAAAACATACTTAAGATAATAATGGCTGAAAATTTCCCAAATCTGGCAAAATATGACAACACCTAAGTACAGGAAGCTTAGAGATTGCCAATCAAATTCAACACAAATAGGAATTCAACAATACACGTCATAATCAAATTATCAAAAATCAAAGACAGAGAAAGAATGCCGAAGGTAGCAAGAGGTAAAAAACATACCACACTCAAATGAGCTCTGATACAGCTTTCAGTAGATTTTTTTTAGCAGAAACCCTACAGGCAGGAGAGAGCATGAAGATATATTCAAAGTGTTTGTTGAAGAAGAAAAAAGACTGCCAATCAAGAATACTTTATATGACAAAGCTGTTCTTCAGAAATGAGAAAGAAATAACTTCCCCAGACAAAGAAAATCTAAAGTAATTCATCACCACTAGTCCAGCTTTATAGGATTGCTAAGTAAGTCTTTTTAGCCCAAATTAAGGACTATTAATTGAAAACAAAAAACTTATGAAAGTAAAAAACTCAATGGTATAAGTAATACATAGTCATCTTCAGAGTTCTCTAATACTGTCAGGGTGGTGTATAAAGCAATTTTATACCTATTAGGAGGGTTAAAAGATAAAACAATTAAAAACAACTATAGCTACAATAAGTTGTTAAGGAATACAATTTATGAAAATAAATGGAAATTTTGACATCAAAATCATAAAAGGTAGGGGCAGAGAGTGAAAGTGTAGAGTTTTGGTATGTGAGTAAAGGCAAGTTATCAGCTTAGAGTGCCTGTTTTAAAGATAAATATTTTATGTAAGCCTCATGGTAACCACAAAAACCTATAGTAGTTGCATAAAATGTAAAACCTATAGTAGTTGCATAAAATATTAAAAGGAAGGAAAAAAAGAAAGCATTCAAAGCATACAACCACAGAAAACCATCAAACCACAAAGGAGGTATCAAGAGAGAAAAATGGAAACAGAGGACCTACAAAACAATCAGAAAATAAATTGCAAAATGGCAGTAGTAAGTCCCTATCTGTCAATAATTGCCTTGAATGTACATGGATTAAATTCTTCAATAAAAAGACATAGAGTGGCTGAATGAATTTTAAAAAATGCAATGCAACCACATGATGCCTACTAGAAACTCACTTTAGTAAGGAAACACATGGACTATAAGAAAAGGAATAGAAAAAGATAGTCTGTGCAAATGGAAACAAAAAGAGCGCAGGGTAGATATACTTACATCAGACAAAACAGACTTTAAGTCAAAAACTATAAAAAGAAACAAGAATGTCATTATGAAGTGATAAAGGGCTTAATTAACTAAGAAGACATAGCAATTGTAAATATATATAGGTACCCAACCAACCTCAGAGCATCTAAATACATTAAGCAATTATTAAACGATCAGAAGGGAGTGAGAAACAGTACTAGAATAGTAGGGGAACTCAGTACCCCACTTTCAGCAAAAGACACATTATCTAGACAGAACATCAATAAAGAAACTTTGGACTTGAATTACACTTTAGACCAAATGGACCCACATTATACAGAACATTCCATTCAACAGCAGCAGAATACACACTCTTCCCAAGTGTACACAGAACATTCTTGAGGATCAATCATATGGTAGGCCCAAAACAAATCTTAACAGATTTAAGAGAACTAAAACCATATTGAGTATCTTTACAGATCACAATGGCATGAAACTAGAAATCAATAGAAAGAGAAATCTTGGAAAATACACAAGTATGTTGAAATTAAACCATGTGTTCTTAAACAGAACATGTTTAATGTTCTGTTAAATATAGTAACAGAATGTTAATATGTTAAATATATTTAAGTGTAAATTTAACCAAAGAGGTAAAAGACCAGCATACTGCAAACTATAAAATACTAATGAAAGAAATTTAAGAAAATATAAATAAATGAAAAGATATTCCATGTTCATAGATTTGAAGAATTAATATTAAGAAAATATCCATAGTGCCCAAAGTGATCTACATGTTCAATGCAATTCCTATCAAAATTTTAATGTTATTTTTTTACAGAAAGAGAAAAAACAATCCTTAAATTCATACGGACCCACAGAAGAGCCTGCATAGCCAAAACAATCTTGAACAAAAAGAACAAAGCTGTAGGCATCACACTCTCTGATTTCAAAACATATTATAAAGTGATTGTAACCAAAATATCATGGCACTGGCCTAAAAACAGGCACATTGACGATGGAACAGAATAGAAAACCCAGAAATAAACCCAAACGTTTAAGGTCAACTGATTTTTGACAAAGATGCCGAGAACACACAATGGGGAAGGATAGTCTTTTTAATAAATAGTGTTCGCAAAACTGGATATCCACACGTAGAGGAATGAAATTAGACTCTTATCTTACACCATATATTAAAATAAACCCCAAATAGATTAAAGACTTAAGTATAAGACCTTAAACTGTAAAACTACTAGTAAAAAACATAAGAGAAAAACTTCATGACACTGGTATAGGTAGCAATTTTTTGTTTATGACCCCAAAACACAGGAAACAAAAGCAAAAATAGATAAATGGGATAAAATCAAACTGAAAAGCTTCTGCATGGCAAAGGAAACAATTATCAAAGTGAAAAGACAACCTACAAAATAGAAGAAAATTTTTTCAAACCATACATGTCCAAAACTTATAAGAAACTCAAACAACTCAATAGCAAGAAAACAAATAAAATAGTTAAAAATGGGCAATGGACCTGAACAGACATTTCTCAAAAAAAAAAAAAAAAGATACATGCATGGCTAATAGGTACATAAAAAATGCTCAGCATAACTAATCATTAGGAATATGCAAATTAAAACCACAATGAAATATTGCCTTACACCTATTAGAATGGCTTTTATCAAAAAGATAAAAGATAAGTATTAGAAAGGATACAGAGAAAAGGGAACTTATACATTGTTGGCGGGAATGTAAATTAGTACAGTTATTATTAAAAAATGATAAAGAGGCTCCTCAAAAAACTAAAAATAGAACTACCGTATGATCCAGTAATTCCCATTACTGGCTATATATTCAAAGGAATTGGAATCAATATACCAAAGGGATATCCACATTCCAATGTTCATTGCTGCATTAATGAATGAATGGATAAAGACAAGGTGGTATACAGATAGTCCCTGACTTAGGGTGGTTTGACTTGCAGTTCTTCAACGTTATGATGACATAACCCCATTGCAAGTCAAGGAGCATCTGGACTTAGAATTGATCAACTTATAATTTTTCAACTTTATAATGTGTTTATTGAGTTATTAAATGTGTTTTAACTTATTATATTTTTAACTTACAATGAGTTTAATTGTAAGGATGTAATTACACTGTAAGTTGAGGAACATCTGCATATACACAACAGAATAATATTCAGCCTGACAAAGGAAGAAAATCCTGTCATTTGCAACAACATGGATGAATCTGAAGACATTATGCTAAGTGAAATAAGCTAGACACAGAAAGACAAATGCCACATGATCTCACTTACATTTGGAATCTAATATAGTTGAAGTCATAAAAGTGGAGAGTAAGATGGTGGTTAACAGAAGCTGGGAGGAGTGGGAAAGGATGGAATAGAGAGTTGTTGGTCAAAGGGTATAAAGTTTCATGTATGTAGGGGGAATAGGTTTTCAGATCAATTGCACAGTAGGGTAACTATAGTCAATAATAATGTATATATATTTCAAAATAGTAAGAGTAAATTTCAAATGTCTCACCATAAAAAATGATAAATAAGCAAGGTGATGGATATGTTAATTAGTTTGATTTAATCATGCCACATTATATACATATATCAAAACATCACATTGTACCCATAAATGTATATAATTATGATTTGTCAATCAAAAATAATATTAATAATTTTTCTATAAAAAGAACAGAAACCAGGGAAAAACAAAATAAATGGAATAATATTCTATGTTCATGGCTAGAAAAACTCAATACTATCAAGACGTCAGTTATTCCAAACTTTATCTATGGATTCAATGTAATTCCAACCCAAATCCCAGCAAGATATTTTTTGATATCAACAAACTGATTCTAAAGTTTATACAGAGAGGCAAAAAATCCAGAGTATCTGACACAATATTGAAGGAAAAGAACAGAGGACTGACACTACCTGACTTTAAGGTTTACTGTAATGCTACAGTAATTAATACAGTATGGTGTTGAGGAAAGAATATACAAAGAGATCCATGGAACCTAATAGATAGCCCAGTAAGAGAGCACATAAGTAGTCAACTGGTCTTTGACAAAGGAGCAAAGGCAGCACAATGAAGCAAAGGTAGTCTTGTCAACAAATGGTATTGGAACAACTGGATATCCAAGATGAATCCAGACACAGACCTCACATTCTGCAAAATTAACCCAAAATGGATTATAGACCTAAATGTAAAATGCAAAACTATAAAACTTCTAGAAGATAACATAGGACAAAATCCAGATGACAATGCATTTGGCAATGACTTTTTAGGTTTAAAACAAAAAGTATAATCTACGAAAGAAAGAATTAGTAAACTGGAATCTATTAAAATTTAAAATGTATGCTCTCTGATAGTCACTGTTAAGAGAATAAGAAGACAAGCCATAAACTGGGAAAAAATACTTGCAAAACACATGTCTGATAAAAGGTTGTTAGCCAAAATACAAAAAGAACTCTTAAATCTCCACAGTAAGAAACCAAATAACCCAATTAAAAATGGGCAAAAGATCTGACCTAAAAAAGATATACAGGTACCAAATAAGCATATGATAAGATACTCAACATCATAGGTCCTTAGGGAATTACAAATTAAGACAATAATGAGATACCGCTATACATCTATTTAAATGGTGAAAATCCAAAAAAATGGTGGCAAACATGTGGAGCAAACAGGAACTCATTTATTGCTTGTGGGAATTCAAAATGTTAACATCCACTTTGCAAGAAAGTTTAGCAGTTCCTTACAAGACTAAGCATACCCTTACCATACAATCCAACAAGTGTACTCCTCGGTATTTACCCAAATGAGTTGAAAACTTATGTCCACAAAAAAATCTGCTATGGATGTTTATAGCAGCTTTATTCATAATTGCCAAAACTTGGAAGCAACCAAGATGTCCTTCAGTAGGGGACTGGATAAATAAACTGTAGTATATCCAGACAATGGAATATTTTTCAGCACTTCAAGCCATGAAAAGACATGGAAGAACTTTAAATGCATACTACTAAGTGAAAGAAGCCAATCTGAAAAGACAACGCACTGTCTAAGGCCAACTATATGACATTCTGGAAAAGACAAAACTATGAAGCCAGTAAAGTGATCAATGGTTACAAAAAGACAGAGGAGAAGAAGGGATAAACAAGTGAAGCAGAGAGGATTTTTAGAGCAGGGAAACTATGCTGTATGACACTATAATAGTGGACACATTTCATTATACATATCTCACAACCGCAGAGAATGTACACCACCAAGAGTGAACTCTCATGTAAACTATGGCCCTCAAGTGATAATGATGTATCAATGTAGATTGATTGTCACAAATGTACCACTCTGGTGTGGAATTTTGATAGTGGAAGAAACTGCATGGATGCGGGGGCAGGAGTTCACTGCTCAGTTTTGCTATGAACCTAAAACTGCTCTAAAAAGTAAGGTCTATTTGTTAGAAAGTATAAATAAATATGAAATACAGGATAATAAACCAACATGCCAAAACATAGGAAAGACCTGTGTACTCAAAACTACAAAACATTGCTGAGAGAAATTAACAAATGCCTAAGAAAATGGAGAGATATAATATTTCATAAAGCAGAACACTCACTATTATTAAGATTTCAATCTCCTATGGAATCAGCCTAAGTGCCCATCAACAAAGGAGTGGATAAAGAAAATGTGATGCACATGCACGTGTGTGTGTGTGTGTGTGTGTGTGTGTGTGTGTGTGTGTGGAGTACTACTCAGCCATAAAAAGGATGAAATAATGTCTTTTGCAGCAACTGGGATGGAACTAGAAGCCACTATCCTAAGTGAAATAACACAGAAATGAAAAACCAAATACCGCATGTTCTCATGTGTAAGTGGGAGCTAAGCTACAGGTCTCCAGGGGCATACAGAGTAGTGCAATGGGCATTGGAGACTCAGAAGGGGGGAAAGCAGGAGGGAGGTGAGGGAAGAAAAACTACCTTTCAGGTGCAATGTACACTATTTGAGTGATGGGTACACTAAAAACCCAGACGTCACCACTATACAATTCATCATGTAACCAAAAACCACTTGTAACACTAAATCTATCAAAATATAATTTTTCTTAATGTACAAAAAATATAAGTAAACAGGCAGAGGCAAAAAAAATTTAAATCTCCCTCACAACTGAAATGTCAGCATACTTTTGTGTAGATACTGACAAACTGGTTCCAGAATTCATATAAACATGCAAATAACCTAGAATAGCCAAAATAACTTATTTTAAAAGAAGAAGAAGTTGGAGCATTAATATTATGTGTGTTTTCAAGAGCTATTATAAAGCTACAGTAACCAGAACAGTGTGCTATTGGCAGAAAGAGAGACAAGTAAATCAATGAAACAGATTGTAGAATCCAGAAACAGATCCAAACTTACATAGGGAACTGAATTTTGACAAAAGTGCGAACGTGACTAAGTAGAGAAAGAACCGTCTTTTTCAATAAATGGTGCTGGAACAATTGAATATCCATATAAAAAAATTTTTTAAACATGGATCCGTATCTCACACCATATACAAACATTAATTCAAAATGGATCGCAAACCTCAATGTAAAGCCTAAGCCTATAAGACTTACAAAAGAAAACAAATGAGAAAGCCTCTGTAATCTTGGCTTAGGCAAAGCTTTCTTATACACACAAATGTACAATCCCTGAAAGAACAAACTGACAAATTTGATTTCATCAAACTTACAAACTTCAATTCTTTGAAAGAAATGGCAAAGACAATGAAGAAGTCATAAACCAGGCAAAATTATTTGCATATGTCTGATGAAGGATTTGTATCCAGAATATATAAAGAACACTTAAAACTCAATAATAAAAAACAAACAACCTAATTTTATTTTCTTTATTGAAGGATACTTTACATATCATTCCTTTACTCCACTTTAAGTGTACAATTAAATGATTTTCAGTGAATTTACCGAGGTGTACACTTAATCACATAAATCAGTTTTTGAGGAATTCCTTTCCCCTATTGAGACCCCTAATTCTGCTCCCCAACTACTTTTCAAGCATGTCCCACCCCTCCACAGTGCCCACTACATCGCTCAGACATGGGTTTACCCCCCAGCCCCCAAATCCCTAGTGAACACTCCCACCATTTGAGCACCATACTGTTAATCAGTCAATACCAATTAAATGGCGAGTAAAAGTGGAACCCATTCTTCAGGTCTTGTGTCACCTCACTTCGAATAATGGGCTCGAGCTTAATCCAGGATAATATCAATGGTGATAGCTCACTGTCATTTCTTAAAATTGAGTAATATTCCATTGTGAACAAATACCAGATTTTAACAATCCACTCATGAATTGACGGGCACTTGGGTTGTTTCCATGACCTAGCAATAGTGAATTGTGCTGCCATAAACATTCGGGTG